>JAXIVD010007104.1:0-5000 GCA_036785275.1 Cancer borealis
CTGTACTAGCCAGAAGGCTATTATTATTATTATAACATGTTTTTTTATTATTTTTCGTCTTCCTCGTCCTCTTCCTTTCCTCCTCCTCCTCCTCCTCCTCCTCCTCCTCCTCCTCCTCCTCCTCCTCCTCCTCCTCCTCCTCATTTGTTAAACCCTTTCCATTTCCCTCCACGGCACGGCAGCCCAGAGTGCATTGCCCACACACGCATTGCCCCTTTCATGTGTTTTCCTTCTATTCGTTATGTCTTGTCCTTAAAGATAACCTGGAATATAGAATAAGATAAAAAAAAGAGGATAGCTACTATAATGAAAATCTACTTTAGCATTTCCAGATTTAAATTATATGTTGGTTTTATGCACTAAATGATCACTTAGATTAGAAGACCAGGATTGTGCTTTCAGATATTGGTAAAAATGTGTGTCCTGTAGAGGAGGAGGAGGAGGAGGAGGGGGAGGAGGAGGAGGACGAGGAGGAGGACGAGGAGGAGGAGGAGGAGGAGGAGGAGGAGGAGGAGGAGGAGAAGAAGAGGAAGAGGAAGAGGAAGAGGAAGAGGAAGAGGAAGGAAGGAAGGAAGGAAGGAAGGAAGGAAGGAAGGAAGGAAGGAAGGAAGGAAGGAAGGAAGAGGAGGGGGAGGGGGAGGACGAGGAGGTGGTGAGCGTGGCTGATGATGACGATGATGATACCTTGTAGTCATGTGACATCAAAAGAAGTGAACACTTTCAGCATGGAGTTGGTGCTGGACCCCATCAGGAGGTTGGAGTTAATGTGTAACAAAATCATATATATATATATATATATATATATATATATATATATATATATATATATATATATATATATATATATATATATATATATATATATGTGTATATATTAACCCGCCTGTTCTTTCTGTGTCCCAACTCTAACCTGTCTTTTAAACTCCATGCTCTTCTCAATTCGAATATTTTCTACCAAAAACTGTTTACCAAACTACCTCAATATTCTCGCCATCTCAGGTTTGCGACCTGTGTATTTTGAAGTAAGACTTTTAGTCATGATGATCAAAACTACTAAACGCTCTAGCTCTGCTAGCAGCAGCAGCAGCAGCAGCTTGCACACCTCGACGCCGGGATGCTTCTCGGGACTGAAGAAGTTCCTGGCATCCCTGGCGCGCGTGTTTAAGAGGAAGAGACGGAACACGCGTCCGAAGGAGGTGCTGCTCCCTGTAGACCACCTCCTCACCCCTCCTCCATCTGAGAACACCCCTGTAGACCATCTATCCACCCCTCCACCATCCCAGAACACCCCAGTAGACTCCCCTACCCTTGCACCACCACAGAACACCCCTGCAATCCCCTGCCCCTCCCCTGCACCACCACATGACACCCCTGCATTCCCCTGCCCCTCCCCTGCACCACCACAGGACACCCTTGCGCTCCCCTGTCCCTCCCCTGCACCACCCCAGCTCCCCTGCTTGGTGGAGACCACTCCTTCCACTGAGGACACCAGTGACTGGCACCTAGTTTGCAACAAGAAGTGCAAAGGGTTGAGGAACAAACCCTTCCTTGAGGCACACCAGTCCAAGGCGGTGGAAGGGAGCACCAGTCCGGCTGGCACCAAGTGTGCCAAGAGCAGCGGGCGGCGCAAGACCTTCGTGCCTTACCAGGACTCCCGCGGAAAGGTGCGCCAGTCCTGGGCCCAAGACACGGTGGCGGTGGTGATGCAGGTGGCACCCCACATGCGGTGTCATGTCATTGGCCAGCGCGGGGAAACAATCCTCAAGCTGCGTCAGGATTACCCCGGGGTGAAGGTGACGGTGCCACCCCCCCGTGACACCCAGACCCCCACCATCACCATCAGGGGTCCGCCTGCCCAGGTGACAGCCGTGCAGGGCTGCATCACAGCCTGCCTCAACGCGGCACACAGGAAGCGGCACCTCCCGAGGAGTGTTCCCAGCGGGGCGGCACGCTAAGGAACTTGAGGATTTTGTTAATTGGAAATATATTTATGTTTTGTAATGACATTGTTGTATAGTTTGTAGAAGTTGTAATTATATGGAAATATATGTTTTCAAATATATAAGCACTATATTTTTTCCTTAACTTCTCATTTCCAAAGTATGTTTGTATAATGATTCGTTAATATGTTGATTAAAGGAATGAAATACTCAATTTCTTCTTAAATGATTCAATTGTGATACTGTTAACTATTTGGGCTGGGAGAGAACTCCAAATATTCATGATTCTATTAAAGAAAAAGTGCTTCTTAAAATCTTGCGCACACATACGTGCGCACACGCAAAAAAAAAAAAAACTAAAAAAATAGTTGGTAATCTTCTTCGTCTCCATCATTTTATGAATATGGAGACGAAGAAGATTACCAACTATTTTTTTCGTTTTTTTTTTTTTTTTTTTTTTTTTTTTTTTTTTTTTTGCGTATGTGCACGTATGTGTGCGCAAGATTTTAAGAAGCACTTTTTCTTCAATAGAATGATGAATATTTGGAATTCTCTCCCAAATAGTTAACAGTATCACAATTGAATCATTTAAGAAGAAATTTGTTTTCTTTCTAGTAATAGATGTAGATTATTCTTGTTTTTTCTCACTTTCCCTTATAAATTCCATGATATTTTGTCTATGCTACATGGTATCACTTCCTCTTCCGGGTGGGTTGGGAGGAACCTTCCACTTTGCTGTTCTTTTGTCTCTATCAAGTAGATATCATAGTGGTAGTGTAGCTAAACAGATAGCCTCGTTAGGTCCGGTAGGACTGTTGTTGTCTGTTCTTCCTTTGTACTCCTTTGTACTCCTCCTCCTCTCCTCCTCCTCCTCCTCCTCCTCCTCCTCCTCCTCCTCCTCCTCCTCCTCCTCCTTCTCCTCCTCCTCCTCCTCCTCCTCCTCCTCCTCCTCCTTTGTACTCCTCCTCTTCCTTCTACTCCATCTTCGTTAGTTTCTCTTCATTTAAATCATGCTTCTAGAAAATATAAATACAAAATTCTCTCTTTTTACTCTCTGGTATAAATTTTCTTCCCCCTTCCTCCTGATTTGTATCTCTTGTTCCTTCCCTTTTCTTCATAATCTGCAGCGAACGTTCATTTATTATTAATTCCTCAATGTATCAAACTTTTTATGCTTTACATTAAACATTATTTCACCCTGTTGAAATTGTATTAGTCTTCCTTCTTATTCTCTTATATATCGTTCACTTGCCATTATTGATCGTTTTGTCTTTTGTTTCTGATTTTAAAGTCTTTCCTTTTTTCTTCCTTTTTTTCCTTTCTTTCTCTTTCCTTTATCATGTTTTATTCACCTTCCCTTACGCTGCGTTTTTACTTCTATTTTCCCTTTCTTGGATTCACTTCCTTCCTTGTACATTTTGTAATTTCCTCTTTCTTTCATTTCTTTTTCTTTTTACTAATCTCTCTCTCTCTCTCTCTCTCTCTCTCTCTCTCTCTCTCTCTCTCTCTCTCTCTCTCTCTCTCTCTCTCTCTCTCTCTCTCTCTCTCTCTCTCTCTCTCTCTCTCTCTCTCTCTCTCTCTCTCTCTCTCTCTCTCTCTCTCTTCTCTCTCTCTCTCCTTTGCTCCTTCCTTTCCTCATTCCTCCCTCCTTTCTTCCCTCCCACCCTCCCTCTCTTCCCATTCTCGTTCTTGGCATCGTTTCTCCAACCTCTCCATCGTCATCTCGCCAAATTACTCTCATTGAACAGTCTCGAGTGAATTATTAATATTGAAAAACTGTCTGTAAGAGCGTAATTGCATCTAATTCTGTATTTATATATAAAAAATGAAGAATATATTTTAGGTAGATCTATTTTTTTTTCGTTTTATGCGTCGACGAAAACGGAAACGTGTGTATATATAAATTTTAGGTGTTGAGGTGTGCGTCGTGTTGGGGTGTGTGGGCGCGGCAGGGCAGGTGCATGCAGCCTTAGTACGGGTGTTACGGGCTTGGGACGGCGCCCTTAAGGTCTTTAATATCGGCTAAAGCCTCTTTTCTTCCTTCCTCGCGATTGTATTTCTTCTGAATTATTGCTGTATTTTTCTCTTTCGGGAAGCACGCGTATCGTATATAGCTTGGTAAGTCTGTATTAGTCCCACTTGGTTATCATTTAAGATAATTTTTTTCTTTTTATGTGAACGTTAAACACACTGGGCGTGGAAGTTAACAAGCAGCAGGTCCTGTGAAGTGTAGTGGAGAGGAACAGATGGTGGGAGCGGGAGAGGAGCTCAATGGTGGAAGAGATGGAGTATGCTCAGTATGGGGTGTGGGTTGGGCGAGGGGCAGAGCCTGGCCTGCCCCCTCAGGGCTGCCGTAACCCAACAAACAAGCATTGCAGGCGCGGAAGTTACCATTTTTTCCCCTTGGCGCGGGAAGAACTGGGATACAAAAATCCTGTGAACTTTAAGAACTGTAAATTTTACGAGGAATTCGGCAGTTTTGTGGTAAAACTGGTTGTTTTTAGGAACTTGTTACTTGAAAAAACATTTCTACCATAATGAACTAAGAGGTTTATGCGACAAAGACAAGAGGTCAAACTAAACAACAAGTCTGTGTTAAATAAAAAAGAATATTACTAAACTTGTGCGTGGTTATGTTGGTCATTTTGGAATAATAGTGCTAAATAAAAATGTCCTTTTACTGACACTGTAAGGAAAACGACGCAGCATCCTGGAGTTATTTGAGTCGTTTTGACACAAGGAAGGGCTGCGGACTGATATACGTACGCAAGTCTGGTGTAATTGAAATATCTACTCCGAAAATGTTTTGTTTTATCTACAAAGTTTTGCTTAACTATTGCAATTCCATTTAGGAAAATATCTCCTCGATGGTCGGTTGGAAGCATTTTCCATCGGAAACCTTTATATATATCTTAATTCTGAAAATAACGCCTCCAGGAAAATCATACGGAATATGAAATTATGCGATTGCAGTTGCGTCTCTAAAAATTTTATTGCATTCTTTAATATGGAAATCCGGAAAGCCACAAACATACAGCCTGAACTGCCATGAAGGCTAGC
>JAXIVD010007104.1:12500-21403 GCA_036785275.1 Cancer borealis
GGCCCTTAACTAAGCTATTAAGTTCACAGTAACAATTTAAGAAGGTCTCAGGACTCCCTTTACCTCCCATTATCAACATTCATTGCCGGTAACGTATTAATCTCCTGTTAACATCGTCAACCTCGTGACTCGGGATGAAAAAGTCAACGGTGCACGGGAGTCGAGGAACCTGCTTGTTAGCCAGTGTACTTATCTCTCCTCTAACTTATTTCCACCTACCATATAGTGATGGAAAGTTACACCAACACACTGGTCGAGGGAGAAACAAGTATATTCACACATTCACTTAACTCTGTGTTAGTTGATAAAACATTGCACTTTCCGTGTTATAAATTGATCTTCCTCAGTCATGCAACGGTTGTCACCACGCTCGTCAAGCAGTGCACGGCTTTGGTCCATCTGTCAGCGCCGCCTTTAGGAGGTCGCGTGCGTGTTGTCGTTGTCACCGCGACTGGTGCAACTTTTCAAATAATTATCGTCCCCGACTGTGATAATGACGAAAAACAGCGCAGCGCCCACTGCTTGCCACACCGCAGCGGGGAGCCTTAACAGGGCACTTACACGCGTCTCCTCCCCTTCCCCCCTAAACTTTTATCTTCACATTTATCCATCCCTCCCTTTCCTCATTGCCCTTCATCCTCGTCATCCTTCCCCTCCTTCCTTGTGTCCCCTTCTCATCTTCACCGACGAGAGGAACACAACTCACAGGGGAAGGGCGGGGCAGAGGCTGAAAGGAAGGGCTCTTATACGCACCCACCAATTGTTCTAGGAGTAATGGTGTCCTTTGGTGTCTCGTCTCGTCCCCAACGCACCCACTAGAAGGAGCAGGTCCCCGCGCCGCCCAGACACCCAGCCGCCTGCAGCACTCCGCTCCGAGACACACAAGCGATGACAAGCACGACGTCCTTAGCCTCAAGTTGCGTCGCGTTAGACTCGCTTTAATGAGGATAATGATTTCCTCTCGACGCCGTACCTTCCCTCTCTACGGACTGGCATCGTTATTCTTGCTAGCAGACGGAGAGATCGGCGTCTTCAGAACGTGTTGAAGATTATATCACACCTGGACAAGTTCCCGTCTGTGTCACCGTCTTGTCTCCTCCTCCTCCTCGTCACCCCCTCCATCACCTCCCTATTATCCTTTATCCACCACCTTCGCCACCACCTGCACACTAAACCCTGCCCGCCCTCACATCACTGTTGGTCTCGCCGCCTTGGGACATTGAACGGCAGGAGGTTGTTAATTGGGCGATCAGTCTCCATTAATTCTTCCAGTCTGATTAAATTGGAGGTTGATTCTCGAGGAGCTTAATTCCAGGGACAGGAGCGATTCAAGAGCCGATAAGCTGTGATCTGTGATGCGAGGAAGGCCGAGGAGAGGGCAGGTTAGGGAGGCTGTGTGGAGAGGTGAGGTGAGGGTGTTTGAGTTGAGGGTGGTTAGGGAGGTGGAGTAGAGGGACAGGTGAGTGGGTGTGTAGGGTCTGTAGGGTGTGAAGGCAGGTGAGAGGCGATGATAGGTCAGTGTTCATAAAACTTTGTATACCTGGTGATTAAAAACGTGAAGAAACGAAACAAAGGACGCTAATTGGAAGCTTTTAACTAGAGTGAATTTTGTTGTTGAGCTGGTGGTGGTGATGGAGGTGGTGGTGGTGGTGGTGGTAGTGGTGGTGGTGGTGGTGGTGGTGGTGGTGGTTGGCGTTTTGTGAGAGATGGTTGGTGTAACTTTAATGCGCAACTCTAATATATTTCGTAACGAACATAAGGGGATGTTGGATTGCAAAAATTTCGTAATACCAGTCACATGAGTACGGTGTGATGCTTGAAATTCATGGTGAAAGAGCGAACTGATTTTTGAAAATGTATCGATGATTGCTCAGTCTTGTATAAAGATAATAAAATTTTTGTATCGTTTAAGCAAATTTTAGCAATTTTCACGGCACTAGCTGAACCTGCTTTCATCGCAGTCCTTTACCTTGGATGAAAAAGCAGACTAAAAAATATGTATAATGGTATTAACAGGGCAACTCTGATGCAAAGGGCAACGCATACTTTTTTTGAAAGACACCTCGCGTTGGTTCGTTCGGTTATACTCCTGGGAAAATGTCGAGTGTACAAAATCTTTACTTGTCCGTCAGAAATGCATTTTGTCGAAGGGATGAATAATGTGAAAGGTGGCGACGTGCAGCACGGCATCAAGGTGGGGACAACACAGAGGTCAAAGCTTAGTGAGGGAGACGATGCAGCTTTTGTTCATGGTGCAGGGAATGAGTCAGGCGGTGATTTTTGACTCTGAAGGTGCATTACTTATGGGAGGGAGAGAGGGAGGGATGAAGGGAGAGAGGGAGGGATGAAGGGAGGAGGGAGGAGGGAGGGGCAACATCTGGAGTCGTATGTCCCTCAGGCTTGCATGGAACGTGACCACAAGGTGAGTGATGGAGTGGAACTCACACTGTTCTCTAATGGTCGTGACGGGAGGTGAGGAAATGATACATCATCCCGTATTAAAGGGCAGCGCATGATTGATGTCGGTAATGCCTGTGTGGTGCGTATTACCACACCTTAACTAGTAGGCTTACACGGAAGATAAACGAGAGCGTGATGGAGGGACGAGTGGTGTGAACTCTTATTTCAAGGAAGCAAGTGAATTCGTCAACCGCAGGACCATCTAGCGACACATCACAGGACCACAAATTCAGGTGCACTCAGGTGACTCTTGGCAATTCCCTGTTATGGTGTTATTTCTCATGAGGTCATTGTCTGCTCTAGTATTAGCGCGTACCACACGAACCTGTAATGCAAGAAACATGGGGAAGTAAAATGAAGCAAGTGTCTTATATAAACTGTGCGACGCGGTTCTTTGTCTTGCATTTCACTTTCGTTTCTCCTTAACTTCTCGGCGTCTTGTGTTGTGTCTTGTGTTGCCTTGTGTTGGGTCTCCGTGTACATGTCACGCGCGGCGGCCTGTGTTCCCTCTCGCAGCGTTAGGGTGTAGTAAATGTCCGACACGCTGACGTAGAACGAGACAAGGTAATGGAAAATCATCATTCACCGTGTGTGCGTGTGCGTGTGCGTGTGCGTGTGCGTGTGCGTGTGCGTGTGCGTGTGCGTGTGCGTGTGCGTGTGCGTATGAGTGTGTGCGTGTGCGTGTGCGTGTGTGTGTGTGTGTGTGTGTGTGTGTGTGTGTGTGTGTGTGTGTGTGTGTCGGACTTTGTCTTTGTTCCTTAGTCTCTTTGTGAGTTGCATTAAAGCTCAATACACGGAAGGAACACACGGCGACAAAGAATGACACACATATACGTACACACGAATGACCTGTTCTTCATCCTCCACTTCCTCCACCTCCCTCCCCTCCACCGTCCTCCTTCCACTCCGCCTCACCACCAAAGCAGCCTCGGTCACCACATTAATGATCCGCCCCTCGCCTTAATAAATGCCTCACGCGCGTGCATTCACTCTGAAACGCCACCTAATTGAGTTTTCCCGAATATTAGAAGCAAGACGCCCACCTAGAAATCAACGAGTGAAGGTTTTTGTACACTCAGTCACTCCTATTGTCTACGTTCTCCCCCAATGTACCGATATTCTTTAAGCTTTGATGTGAGGCTCAGAAGCGGGTCGGGAAATGTGGCAAACGATCCGCCGAGAAGCACAAGAAAGCAGGAGCCAAGACATAAAGGCACATGAGGGCAGAATCCATCATGCCAGTCTCAGGTTCCTCCTTTGATATGTCCCCGCGCAGTTTGGCTCACATTGGTTACCTGTCAGAGCCGGGCTGTGGCGTGCTGGCTCAGGTAATGGATAGATTTCTCACCTGACCTGGTCCTTGCTGTGTTCTGCACTTTCCTTCCTTCCTTACTTTCTTCCTTCCTTTCTTTTGTTTTTTTTCTTAACTCTTTTTCTTTCATTGTTAGTTCTCATTTCTGTGTTTACTAATTGTGTATGCGTATGTGTGTGTGTGTGTACCTTTTTTTTCTTTAGTTCTTTTCTATCTCTCTTTTTCTCTCTCTTTGAGCTGAGTAGACCACGAAAACAGCGAGTGGAAGAAAGGAACATAAAGAATTCAATTTACCAGTCACTCCATCACCTGTGTGGCGCCGTGTTTATGTGGCCATTCTCCTCTACCTGTTACTCGCTTTCGTCATTTTCTGTTGGATTAATAGCACCGCGATTTCCTTTGATGTTATGCGAGGCGAGTTGCATGCATAAAAAATACATCTAAGAGCTTACGTATCGGACGCGGAAATGCATGTTGCTCTTAATAAATCATAGTTGCTGGTCCAAGTTTTCTTTTTGAAGTGGTTAGATAATGTTATACTCCGTCCAGCTCTCCTAGTGAATATAACACACTATTTCTCTGTATAGATTATGAGTGTTGCGTTTTCTTTTTAGTTATCCTTCGAAGCATGAGTAGAAAATGAAGGTTCTTTGAGTTCGAGGCTTGTGAAGAAATGTGGAAAGGTGGAAAGGTGGATTTTATCGATTTGTGGGACAGAGTTGACGAGGAACTGCAGTTGTTTGAACCACGCACACAAGCACACACAATACACACACGCGCGCGCGCATACACACACACACACACACACACACACACACACACACACACACACACACACACACACACACACACACACACACACACACACACACACACACTTTCTGAAGACCTAAATATCCACAAGGTTTTTTTTTAGGCTGAAAGGAAGGAAGGTAGAAACTTTGTTTTTTCAAGGTCACGTCATTACAGAATTTTGTTTCACTTTCTCTCTCAGAAACTTGCAACACTACTTCAAAATAAAACATTGTTTATCTAATTTGTTTACATTTTTGGATTATTTTTTCGGTCCATGATATCAATTAAACTTAGGATAACAAGTAATTAGCACCACTGCATCGGGAACTTGCTAATCAGCATTAGATAATTTGAATAAAAAGGGTCGTTAATGTGATTGCCTCTGATAGGACACCAATCATCAGTGTTCACTTCTCAGGACAGTGCTATTCATAAGTTAGACTTGTCCAATATCTTTATTACACAATTCGCAGACGATAAATCGGAAACTCGGTAATCTGAGGCCACGACAGACAGTCACCAGATTGACTCAAGTCTCAGCATGGTGTGAAAGCCGGGAGACACTGTTCAATGCAGACAAATGTCATATTCTTCAAGTAGGAACAAGAAACTAAAAAAATACGAGTATGAAATATGCGGCGTGAAACTCTGAGAGCGTATAATGTGTTAAGGATCTCAGTGTTACGATTGCATTGAACCATAAATTCTCACAACAATGCAAAAATGCCGCAGACAAGTGTTAGTCTTGACCAGGAGAAATATAGCACTGTGCTGTATTCAACATTTATTCAATCAAAAAGTAATAAAGATCAGCTGGTCGTGAAAACTTTGCATGACGAAACGAAAAAAACATGTCAGTCAAGTCGAGAACTAAATCTCTTTACACCATTGTGCAATCCGAATTCACATCCCGATTAAAGCTAACTAGAAATGCCATTCTAGTTACGCAGCAAAGCCGAGGTGACAACACCATGTGACCTAAACAACAACAATCTAATAAGTAAGGAATAAACATTGAATAAATTTTCACACTATTATTCCAACAACTGGTTCAATCACATTTATCACGAGTATAAACACTCCCCAGCAGGTCTGAGAAGTCATCACAAGGGGTGACAACACGGTGCATCCCGTGACACCCGGCTTCCCGCCACCTAAGCAGCGCGTGCCGGTCATCAGGTTCATCCACGAAATATTAAACCATTCACATCACATAATATCACAATACATAACTTCAAAAAGAATTCGCATCAATTTACACCACAATGCCTACCTAACAAGAAACAATAGAATCAAATAGGCCTACCTTTCCCCTCGGGTCCGCTCCTCGTCAACACACACACTGGACAAAAGGTTATTCCCCAAACGCAATTCAACACTGCAAACCCGATGACTGCACTAAACCTGATCCTAAACCAACATCCAGCCCACGGCACTGTCCAACTACGTGTCTATCATAACATTTAGGATACAGTAAGGCAGGTCAAATGTTTTGTATTGAACGAGGAGTAAAGGGAGTAAGAGGTTAACAGATTCAACTATTGCTCATATATATATATATATATATATATATATATATATATATATATATATATATATATATATATATATATATATATATATATATATATATATCTTTCTCCCTATCTTTTTTTTCTTTCTTTTTCTTTTTTTCTTATGTCTATTTTTTTCTCTTTCTCTTGCTTCTTCTCTTTTTCTTTATCTTTTTCTCTTTCTCTTACTCTTTCTTTCTCTTTCTCTCGCTTTCTCTCTTTTTCACTTGCTCTCTTTGTTTGTCTTTTTCGCTCTCCTTATATCTTTTTCTCTCTTTCAGTCTCTCTATTTTTTTCTTGCTCTTTTGCTCTCTTTTTATCTCTTTCTCCTATTTGTTTTTCTCTCGTTTTCTTTTGACAACATTTACTGCAGGTTAACGACAGACCACCTAGTTTGAATCCCAGTCTCTGCGTGGTGTGAGTTCCTATGTAATTCAATGTAATTATCCCATGAAATTACCTTCCACTTCTCTCTCTCTCTCTCTCTCTCTCTCTCTCTCTCTCTCTCTCTCTCTCTCTCTCTCTCTCTCTCTCTCTCTCTCTCTCTCTCTCTCTCTCTCTCTTTCTTTCTTACATCATCCAGCCACCTTCTCTATCTCCCTCCACCTCCTTCCCTGTCTCTCTCCCTCATCCTCTCACCCGCCTTCCCCTCTTCATCCCTATTCTCTCATAACTCTCAGCCTCAAAAGTTGATACTGAGGGCGTCTGGTGAGGAGAAACCTGTGGGTGGCGCAGTGGAGGTAGGAGAAAGGTGTGCTTTTTTTGCAGGTAAATTGTAGTGGGAGTTTAAAATACTTCTCAAAATTTCTTACGGGAATTCTTTTTTTTTCTTCTGTTTTTATTTAATGTCCTTTGCAAAATCAGCTGCAGAAAAGTTAGGATTCTTAATAGAGTGCAATATTTTTCTTGTTTTTTTCTTCTTACTGCAACTCTTTCCAATTACTGAATGTTAAATGAGGTGAAATCAAAGGTTATTCGTCTCGTAAACTCTCTTCGTGTTAGTAGCTTTGTAATTTTTCACTCTGCGCCGTGGTGTTGGATGTCACTTGATTATACATATCTAGTAGGCGTTTCCATGGTTACTGTTACGAATTTGTTCCCTGCGTGTTTGTCATATTGGCTCCACCTGACCCACCTGTCCTCCTTACCTGCATTCCTATAGCTTTTGTTTATCTATTGCGGACTTAATCTCTGTGTGTTTGTTATTTATTTATTCATCTATTTATCTATTTATTCATTTATTTTGTGTCTCGATTTTTTTGTCTTTTAATTGACGTAATTTTTTTTCCGCTGTTCTTATGTTTTTTATTTTGTTTTATTTATTTTACTTGCGGTTTTATTTCCTTTGAGTTATTTTATCCGGTGATATTTTTCTCGTTTTTATGCCAAATTCTGTCCTTTGTGCTTTCTTTGTTTCTATTATTCCTTTAGACTCCCGCTCCTTAATTTCTTTAGCTACCAATAAACTTGTGAGCTCTTTCATTTTTGTCGACTGTCATTCTTTCATCCTTTTACCCACTATTCCAATGTTGCTTTAGTGTGTGTGTGTGTGTGTGTGTGTGTGTGTGTGTGTGTGTGTGTGTGTGTGTGTGTGTATGTGTGTGTGTGTGTGTGTGTCTATCTTTAGCATGTCTTTCTGTCATGTTTTATCACATTGCTCAGTAATTTTGACCATGTCGCTCTGTCATTTCCTCTCCATGTTCTTTTATTCCTTCAACCTGTAGCTTATTTTTTTTATATTCCCTTGGCATGTCACTGCATCGTTCCTATGTCTTGCCTTCCTTTGTTGTCACTGCTGGTCCTGTTTGTCCTTCGAGGTCATGGTTCCTGCCGCTACATTTCACTAGCATTCTTTTTCTTCTTCTTGTATTCCTCTTCTCTCTGAATATAACATTGCCTTTGATGCAGTGATAAAATATAGACATTATTTTCCGTGTGGTATTTTTCGTCACCTCGTGAAGAAAACGAGTGAAAATGTGTGTTGGTTAGTAGGCAGTTGTATGATATTTATTTTATCGTCTGCGTTGTTTTTGGTAATGCGTCGCAAATAAATTTTTTTTTAGCTCAGGTGAAGGTGGAGTTAATTTTTTTTAATACAATTTTCTTCTCATATATAGTTTTCATTCTTTATTAAGGTAGGAATGGTTATAGGTTTGTATTTTCTTTGTCTATCTCTCTTCTCTCTCTCTCTCTCTCTCTCTCTCTCTCTCTCTCTCTCTCTCTCTCTCTCTCTCTCTCTCTCTCTCTCTCTCTCTCTCTCTCTCTCTCTCTCTCTCTCTCTCTCTCTCTCTCTCTTCTCTTTCTCTCCTAAAATTTTCCAGTGAGTGGTTCCAGCGTCCATCGGCCAGACATCGACTCTTCCAGATTTGTAAAGTTGCCGCCGCCTCCCTTCACTCTCCTTCCTGCGGCTTGATAAAATGGATGGCAAGTAGGGGAGTGGACGCATCATTTGTCACTGTGATGTGCCATTACTCAAGTAGGACAACCAAAGGGAAGGGCAAGGGGGGGAGCTACAAGGGCAAAGGGTGTAGGGTGTGGTGTAAGGACTTGGGGAGGAGTTCATAGGGGGAGGAAAAGGGGGATGTAAGGAATGTGTAGGCAAGGTAAATAGAGGTTTGAGACGTGAAGAGGGATTGGATAAGGAAGATGAACCCCTAAAGAGATAGAGAGAGAGAGAGGATCAGACAGACAGACAGACAGACAGACAGACAGACAGACAGTACAAGAGAAAAATAACCTCATAAGGGTGCAGACAGACAATAAAAAAGAACAAAAGCCAGTAG
>JAXIVD010007105.1:0-21397 GCA_036785275.1 Cancer borealis
AAAAAGAGGGGACGAGATACCAGGTTGAGGGTGAACATGTGGGTGGTGGGTGAGTGGTGGGTGAGTGGTGGTGGGTGAGTGGTGGGTGAATGGTGGGTGAGTGGTGGGTGAAGGTGAAGCCCCAGGTGGTTCGGGAATATTCTCCAATGTAGGGAATAAACTTGTAAATATTTGCAATCATTTATACTGTGCAATTTCATTTTCTAGGAATATACGTTAGGTTTTTAAAGGGAATGGGTGGTGGAGAGGAAGGGGAAAGGGGAATGAGGGATGGGAAAAGGGGGAAGGGGGGAATGTAGGGAATGGAGATGTTAAGAGGAACGAAAGGGTACAGCTAATAAAGAGTAAATTAATATATAAAGTACATATACAAATTACTAATACATTGGTTATTATTAATGTACAGTTTTGCCTTTCACCATCACCACCACCACCACCACCACCACCACCACCACCACCACCACCACCACCACCACCATCAGTACAGTAACCTCTTACATCACCCTCCCAGTAACCTAACCGCCCGTACTCCCATCACCACCATCACCACCACCATTAGCATAATATCACCTTCTAAACCTCCACCACCATTACCATCACCACCACCTACACCACAACCTCTTTACCATTACCACAAACTACTACAACTACTACTACAACAACTACTACTAATCCTCCTCCTCTCTAACTATTACAACTAACACTACTACTATAACAACAACAAAATGAAACATACTCTGAACTCAACTACTAACTATTAACTATTTCCCTCCTAACAGCGTCATTAGCCCTAACAGCCACTTATCTCCTTATGGACAGAATCTTAATCAAAAAATATGATGCTGCAAAGGGAAGGCAGATAGGTAAAAAAATAGTAGGAGTGTTGCTAGGCAGGAACCCATCACTTCATAATGAATGACGCACTAGACAGGGAGGGGAAGAGGTAACAGGTGTAGGGGGCAGGTAGGGAAGAGGGGAGAGAGAGAGAGAGGGAGGGAGGCAGGTGTGGGAGGTAGCGGGAGCAGGCACTTACTTACCTACACGAGGGGAAAGAGAGAGCGTGGGTGTGTGTGTGGGAGGAAAAGTGAGAAGGATTGAACGCAAGAGGGGACGGGATGGATGACGGGAAAGAGGAGAGAGATAGAGTGTGGGTGAGAAGAGTGGAATGGAGGGAAGGATAACACCAGAGAGAATGAAAGGGAAGAGGGAAGGAAGAAAGGAAGGAAGGAAGAGATAGAGAGAGGGATGAAAATGAATGAGAGAATTAAGAATAACGTTAGGTTAGGAAGGTTACTTAGAGTGATAAGGATAACAAGTGTAGCATTGAAATAGTGAGTGAATGAGTGAGTGAGTGAGTGAGTGAGTGAGTGAGCAGGTGGGCGTGCGTCAGTAGTAGATCCGGTAAATAGCACGTCAGACTGAATACTGATTAATGACGATAGTGATTATACTAGAAGTCCAAATGTATGACGTATGTAGGTCACTCTAGCGGCAGACAAGGACATCACCCCCACCATTCCCCTTAGAACCCTCCCCCTTCCCCTTCCCTTCCCTCCTTGCCCAGCACCGGCTATAGGCACCCTTCTATAGCCTAAGAGTAGACAGCCCCTTGTGCAGCCATCCATGCCCCCAGCCCATACAAACATAACTACACCCACCCTCCTCCTATAACTCCCAGGTAAGGTAAGGTAAGGTAAGGTAAGGTAAGGTAAGGTGAGGTGAGGTGAGGTGAGGTGAGGTGAGGTGAGGTGAGGTGAGGTGAGGTAAGGTAAGAGTTGATATATTTTTCCACCTTAGTTGCGGGTCATTAACATTGCGTCTCTCTCTCTCTCTCTCTGTCTCTCTCTCTCTCTCTCTCTCTCTCTCTCTCTCTCTCTCTCTCTCTCTCTCTCTCTCTCTCTCTCTTTCACACACACACACACACACACACACACACACACACACACACACACACACACACACACACACACACACACACACACACACACACACCATCATTCCTGACAAGTATATAAATGACTGCACATGCATATTCATTAAACGCACATACATACATACATGCATATATGCATATAGCCAAACATACGTGCATACATAACACATACACACATACAATCATACATACGTGAAGAACTGTGACACACACACACACACACACACACACACACACACACACACACACACACACACACACACACACACACACACACACACACACACACACACACATTATATTGAAAACATGGTAATGCCTTTTGCTAACCTACTTTGTTTCTCTCACTACCACCACCACCACCACCACCACCACCAACACAAATACTCCCACCCCCCTACCACCACCATAGTCACAACACGCCCTCCTCCCCCCGTGCGGTGGTTACAAACTCCCCATTGCTGTCATAAATCTATACCTTTCTTTGTCCTCAAACAATCTCTAGTCATCACGTCACTTTTTATTGTCCCTAAACTTTTGCATTGAGTTGTACAGGTGTGGTTTTTTTTTTTTTTTTTTTTTTACTATACCTTTGGTGGCAGTATTGATTATGGGGCGTGTGTGTGAATGAATCTACTGTTCCATTGAGTCATTTTTCAATAAGGTGTGTGTGTGTGTGTGTGTGTGTGTGTGTGTGTGTGTGTGTGTGTGTGTGTGTGTGTGTGTTATTACCAGCGTCATATTGTATTCCAACAGGTATAGAAATCAGAACAATCATTTTATTTATCACTGTATTATTTTTTTTTTTTTTGTGTGTAGGTGATTGTTTTTCTATGGTAATAAATGAGTGTGAAAAAGTATTAAAAAAAAAAAAAAAAAAAAAAAAAAAAACCATTGAATTTTTAGCCAAGAAATATATTATACAACACCAAAGAGGAGAGTAATACATGTGTGAAAAAAGAAGAAAAAAAAAAACATAATAATCCCCACAAAATAATATAAACATAAAAATAAGAGACAACACCAAACACGGAACAAGAAGACCATGACAGAAACAGACAAACGACTCCCTCCACTTTTTAATTAAGCTAACTATTTATGTTGCTTTAAAACTAATTACTTAAAACGAGTCTTATGCTATTGTTTCTTTCCAGTTCGTGCACCTCCTCGCCCTGTACCGTACACCTCGTTATGTACCATACCGTATACGATAAACTTAACCATTATCTTGATTAATTAAAAAGAAATACGTGTATATATATTAAACCTTCACTTGGCTACTATGGTGACGATCAATCAATCAAATAAATAAATAAATAAAAATATGTGTGTGTGTGTGTGTGTGTGTGTGTGTGTGTGTGTGTGTGTGTGTGTGTGTGTGTGTGTGTGTGCGTGTGTGTGTGTGTGTGTGTATACCTTCATTTTATACCTGTATCTCCCCTCCCCCATCCCCCCCCAAGTGTACTAGTGCCACGGCCTTCCTGCCTCCTTCATTTCCTCTCCCTTTCGTATCAGGATGTGGCCTTAAACAAGCTACCCTACCGCCCCTTCCCCTCGACTCAGTCCCCCACACCCCCACAGTCCCCAACAGCCCCCACAACCACCAATGTCCTAGTTAGTCCCCATTTCTCACCCCATCAATTCAATTAAGTTATTAAGCCTATAATTACTATTTCCAGTCACCTCATTTCATGGTCTAATTGGATAATAACTTCATAATATTTTAGTCTACTTAATTAACAAATCTAGTCAGTTACCCATAAGTTTCATCCTATCAACCTAATCTAGATCATCAAACCTATAATCCTTAGCACCAGTTAACTCCTTTTCCAATCCTAATCTTTTAATCACCCCATAAAGTACGTACTATATTATTTTCCAATCCTGAAATAGCCTCATAAATTACATATTATATTATTTTACAATCCCAATCCGTCACCACATACCGTCATTTCAGTCTGCCCCTAATCACCTCCTCCTCCTCTAATCGTCGTATATCCACTATTAAAACACCAATCATCAGGCCACTCACCACCACCACCACTACCACCATCACCACCACCACCATCACCACCACCACCACCACACTTAAATGAGGACGCTATTAACTGGTCTATTATTATTATTTTGCTTCTCCAAATTATATTAAGGACTTATTTTCGAACTTAGCATCGTCTCTCTCTCTCTCTCTCTCTCTCTCTCTCTCTCTCTCTCTCTCTCTCTCTCTCTCTCTCTCTCTCTCTCTCTCTCTCTCTCTGTCTGTCTGTCTCTCTCTCTCTCTCTCAGATTTATGTAGCTTATGAGTCAATGGAAGGGATAATTTATAGCGGTAATAAGTTCAAGTCTTGGAGCTGGGAGCAGATTTTCCCTCTCCCTCTCCCTCTCTCTCTCTCTCTCTCTCTCTCTCTCTCTCTCTCTCTCTCTCTCTCTCTCTCTCAATAATCCATAAATACTACACTATTCCCACACCTGAACTGGCGAGGTTTGTTTGTTTGTTTGCATAGCGTTGGTATTTTAAGACAGATTCAGGTCGCATCCATTCCCTGCAGCCCTCCTTTTTTCCCCCTCAAAGACACACACACACACACACACACACACACACACACACACACACACACACACACACACACACACACACACACACATACACACACACACACACACACACACACACACACACATATTCCCGGAGAAAGCACTGAGGGTAGAAAGGAGGAGGAGGAGGAGGAGGAGGAGGAGAGGAAGAGAGGGATAAACAGAGGAAGAAGAGACAAGAATAAAAACAAGACCACGATGAAGGACAATAGGGAAAAAAATAATAAATAAGTAAATAAATAAATAAATAAATAAATATATAAATAAATAAATAAATAAATATATAAATAAATAAAACTAGGGCACATGAACACCATCTCACCGGCACACAAGGGCATCGCCAAAGCAAACAGTGAGTGCCAAATAGCAAAGAAAACAGTGAGTGAGTGCCACATTGAATAGAAAACAGTGAGTGAGTGCCACATCGCAAAGAAAACAATGAGTGCCACATCACAAAGAAAACAATGAGTGCCACATCACAAAGAAAACAATGAGTGCCACATAGCAAAGAAAACAATGAGTGCCACATCGCAAAGAAAACAATGACTGCCACATAGCAAAGAAAACAATGAGTGCCACATCACAAAGAAAACAATGAGTGCCACATCACAAAGAAAACAATGAGTGCCACATCACAAAGAAAACAATGAGTGCCACATAGCAAAGAAAACAATGAGTGCCACATCGCAAAGAAAACAATGAGTGCCACATAGCAAAGAAAATAATGAGTGCCACATCGCAAAGAAAACAATGAGTGCCACATAGCAAAGAAAACAATGAGTGCCACATAGCAAAGAAAACAATGAGTGCCACATAGCAAAGAAAACAATGAGTGCCACATAGCAAAGAAAACAATGAGTGCCACATAGCAAAGAAAATAATGAGTGCCACATCGCTCCCTTTTACATCGCCTATTCAAATCTTTTCTCCACAATCAACGAAAACTTTCCTTCTTTTGCCAACTTGAGTATAGAGTTTAACGACCCAACAGGAAACACACACTGCCTTTGTAAGTTGGTGTGGTGGTGGTGGTGGTGGTGGTGGTGGTGGTGGTGGTGACGTCAAGACTCCGCGGGGATGCCTTGGTGCCATTACACGTATTAAGTGTGTGTGTGTGTGTGTGTGTGTGTGTGTGTGTGTGTGTGTGTGTGTGTGTGTGTGTGTGTGTGTGTGTGTGTGTGTGTGTGTATCTGGAGGTGTGGGGGTTGTAGTGACTCATGCTTATTTTAGGAAGAAAAAAAACACTGAAGCGGAAAAAGATTAAACAAGATCAAATTTAATATAGAAAACGTATGGAATCTACACCTCAGGTCGGAGTTGTCTATATATAACAAGGCAATTACATGACACAACTGTAAATGTGAATATATATCAACATCAATTACAATCCATATTTGCTGGATCGAGATTATTTTAACCTTATAATACAAAGTTGAACTAAAATATTACTTAAATGAAGAAAAAATAAATCATTCTTAAGTGTGCCAATCCATCACCCTTGGACAGATCCATTACCGGGCATCACGTTGATAAACAAAGTGTGTCTCCACGCGGCATGATTTCAATACCATGTTCATCCTGCACCTCGCCTTGATTCACTCACCACTCACTCACTATTTACGTAGTCACACACACACACACACACACACACACACACACCATGTTAGTGACGAGACCAGACAACTCTCTCAAAACACTTCATAAGGAGCTACACCGATACATGGGAGTACTTGCAATATTCGGACCAATTTATAAACTAAAAATTGAACCAGGAAGGGGTCAAAAGTTTATAATTATGCGAGGTGGAGCGTTCAAAGAAAACGAGAGTGAAGGTCGAAACCAGATAAGGGAGAAAGAGATCACGACTCAGGGACAAATATGCATTGCCTTCCAACATGACCTATATTGTAGACAGCCATGGCATAGCAATAACTCGTGTATGTCCCCCGTGTCTACCAATGCGATGCCTGGTGACTCTCATGGCCGCACTGCACCGCTGCTGTGGAAACTGATGGTGTGGTCTCGACCGTCTGGATCAAAGCTGCCGCCACCATCATCTACACACCAGGCACGAGACACGCCTCAACAGCCAGGCTCTTGGGATTCAACCACGTACACTACACACATACATACACTAAACTAGAACTCTCATATTACAAAGAGGGTGACGAATTATCCTTTTTTGGTGTTGAAATTAATTGATACTGTTAATTAGTTGAAACTTTTGTAATCATTGAATCGATAGCAATCATCTCCTTGGCTTTTGTACCATGAAACAAGACCGACTGGCTAACCTTGACCTTCTTCAGGTATTTCAGTTTACTATTTATCGAATGGAAGAATTAACAACTACAAGGGCAGGCTGCGCACCGTCTACCCGATCCCCAAGGCAGGCAGCTTGACGGGCTAACCTTAGCACCAAGAAGCGAACTTTAAGATTAAGTATCATGTGTGGAAATAAATATCATTTGAAAGCCATACAAGTCACCAAGATGACAGTGTTCTGCAAGAGGCAGGCACCTGCCTGAATGGGTCATGGCTCCCGTGTTGAAATTTAGTCCTCGTTCTTTTGTTTCATCTGTACAATTTTTAGTTCATGAGTTGACATTTCACATTGCGCTCCAAAAAACATGAACATAGGGAATAAAACAATGGCGAACATTTCTTGTTGGCAGTGTTCTTCGCGTCTACAATCATCCTATCGCATGTCTGGCGTCCTCTTCTTTCTTATCTTCTTCAAGAGCAATTAACAACGAGCCTCACATCAGGCGTCACATCATTCTCCGAAAATGTCGCGCACGTCTGCACTGTGATGGCCATCGCCATCAATAATGTGTTGTGCGGAGTGTGCCACGCCAACCCCAACACTGACTGGGCGGCGTGGTCTGCACTGATCCGTGAAGCAGGAGTCCCGCTGCTACTCGTGTATTACACACTCAAGGAGGACTCACTGTGTTGCCAACCTAAAGGTCACACATACAGGCTGCACTTTTCCTTACCAACACCTAACAACTAAGATCATTTAATTTCAATGGTAATAGTAAATATATTATGAAATATGTATGTACTTACATGAGTCAGGCCTTGGGGATGCCGTACGTGGATCGCAGTAGGACATGGGACCTAAGGCACTATAAGCGGCAGCAACTGAGTTATGTCTCGCGTTAGACGTCAGGGAGCGAGATACGACCGTAAAACCATAACCTTTAGAGTCTGCTGCACCTGTCACAGAATGAGATGGAGGACACAGCCGTACAACTTTTCATCTCACAGTCAGCCCCGGAAGATTATAGGCCCACGACTATTTTATCTCACTTTTCAAGATTCACAAGCTTCTCTCTCGTCCGTGTTTCCTACAGTCACTACTATAAGCATGACGCATTTAAGTCTCAACACGACTTACACTACTCTTCCTTCATACACAATTCAATGAGAAAAAGGTTCACTATTTACTTTGCAACGCTTGAACAATTTCCACTAATAAAAAAAACATCAATGATAATAAGTCATAGTAATGTGTAACCACCAGCACACACGCGCACACAAAAAAACTCAGCCGTCAGTGTTCCTTAACTGTGAACCCAAGACTGGTGATGGCAGCAGCGGAGGCGGTGTGCACAACAAACAACAGCCACAAGGTAACTACAGCTGCGTTCCGCTTAAAAACACACAAGGTTTCATAAGAAGAGACCAAACTTTTTCCCCGGAGTGAGTGAAGGCTGCGTGAACGGCTGGCTGGTTGGCTGGTTGCTGCTTTTTCCACGTATTCAAGGTTACAGAAGGAGGAGGAGGAGGAGGAGGAGGAGGAGGAGGAGGAGGAGGAGGAGGAGGAGGAGGAGGAGGAGGAGGAGGAGGAGGAGGAGGAGGAGTAGTTTATCGAGTCTAAGAAGCTTCCGAATATCATAGTTACAAGTGAACGCACGCATCAACAAGAACGAGGCACGACACAATCAGTCCTCTCAAGTCGTGTGCTATAAACAGACCTTAATGGATTATGTGGCTTTACGTTATATTCTCGCTCTCTACACAGGTAAATCACTTGTTCACTTACTCATTCACTCACTCACTCACTCACTCATTCACCCCATCACCTCATACACCATTTACTCAGCATCTCGTTACCTGACAAGAATATCGCATCGTGTCCTAATCGCTCTGACACACATAGATGTGGACGTTCAAGTCAAATGACACACCTGACAGCCCACCACTCGCTTGCAAATATTCAATCATCCAATCCCACTTCAATCACCCGATTTCACTCCTATGTCAGCCCTGCGTTGAGTGACTGACTGACACACACACACACACACGCACACGCACACGCACACACACACACACACACACACACACACACACACACACACACACACACACAATTTCATGGTCTAGCAGACAGGTAAGAAAAATGCGAAAACATAAAATGACAAGTTTGATTTTTCATTGAAAAAAAGATATTGCAATGGTATGTTTATATATGTAGACTTAAGTGATGAATTTGTACATTAACATAAATATTAAGTGTGTAATTGACATACACCTGCGAACGAAATTAAAATTAAGTAGTTAATTAAACATGAATTACCGATAAAAAAAAAACGAACAAGCGTCAATAATAAAAGAAAAAAAAGAAAAAAAGAATAACGTGTAAAACAATGAATAAAACACAAACACAAACACAAACATTGATGACAAAATCTAAACGCATGACCTACAGGAGAGCAGCTGGGACGATGATGATGATGATGATGATGATGATGATGATGATGATGATAACGATAATGGTGATAGTGATGATGGTGGTGACTCCCAACCCTTTAATTAAGATCCTCACTAGTGTATGTATGATCAGATCAATATCATATATAAATTACTCCTCGCTATTCAATATCATTACTTCACCCGATAAACTAACTCACCCTATCCTCCATCCTCCCATCCATCCACCTACCTATCCATCCCTAGCTAGCATCAGTCTGGTTATGGTGGTGTGAGGTCACTAGTGTCAGGTCGCTATGTGAGGTCAGTCCCCCCTTCCCAGCCCCCGAGTCCCCACCTTCCATGCTGGAGTTGATACACGCGCCGCTACGCTGGCCTCTAACTCTCAAGTGTTAAAACCAGGACGGGAAAAAAAAAGTGGGTGAAGGTTTGTGTTTTTTTACAGAGCGAGAAAATTTGTGTGTCGGTGTAATGCAATAGTTAGTTAGTAAGTGTGGTCATACTTTGGTGGAGAATGTGTAACGTAACGTCGTGGTGGTGGTGGTGGTGGTGGTGGTGGTGGTGGTCGTGGTGGTGGTGGTCGTGGTGGTAGTAGTGGTGGTGGTGGTGGTGGTGGTGGTGGTATTGCATAACTTATTGCACCAACTTCCCCTCCAAACAAAATATAAAGTAACAAAATAAAATTAAAAAAAACACGAAAAGCTACATCACTTTTATTTTCCATTAATTAAACGCTACAAAGGGAACATTATACTATTTTTTTTGTTTTTTTCTTTAAACACGACAAATACAAACACTGCATGGACCCTCGGCGTTAAAACCATCCGCAAGTTAGTTGAATTGGGGAAGAAGAAAAACAGAGCCTTGACCAAGTGATTACTAAACAAAAAAAAAAAAGAGTCATGTTTTTAGGATCAACAAAGAGTCACAATACCAAGCAATGACTTAGTTATGCATAAATTAGAAAGTACAATAACATAACCATGATAACAAACTAGTCACCAAAAGAGAAACTCCTTGGCCCTTGAATTACACACACACACACACACACACACACACACACACACACACACACACACACACACACACGAGGCACTGGTCGTTACCACTTTCATTCCTTCTTTACAGAGAGTTATTTCCCAGATGGCTCAAAGATAACACGGAGAGGAAAGGTGGGAGGGAAACAGCCTGGGAAACAATTAACAGTACATACCAAGCCCAAAATAACGAGGAAACAATTAATTCCCCTGACCAATAAAAAGCTTACAGCCATCCCCTCACACCACAGACAGCCCCTCACACTACAGACAGACCCTCACACTACAGACAACCCCTCACACCACAGACAGACCCTCACACTACAGACAGCCCCTCATACCACAGACAGCCCCTCATACCACAGACAGACCCTCACACTACAGACAGCCCCTCACACCACAGACAGCCCCTCACACCACAGACAGCCCCTCACACCACAGACAGCCCCTCACACCACAGACAGCCCCTCACACCACAGACAGACCCTCACACTACAGACAGCCCCTCACACCACAGACAGCCCCTCACACCACAGACAGCCCCTCACACCACAGACAGACCCTCACACTACAGACAGCCCCTCACACCACAGACAGACCCTCACACTACAGACAGCCCCTCACACCACAGACAGACCCTCACACTACAGATAGCCCCTCACACCACAGACAGCCCCTCACACCACAGACAGCCCCTCACACTACACAGCACCTCACACCACAGACAGACCCTCACACTACACAGCCCCTCACACCACAGACAGCCCCTCACACCACAGACAGACCCCACCATGAAAAGACTTACCACATAAACAACAACAAATCAATACAACAATAACAATACGAGTCTAGAACAGTTTATAAGAGATAAATAATCTTTCCAGTAAATAAATAAATAAACATATAGAAGGTAACCCAGACAAGCCCAAGTCAAACTAAGCCAAACCAAACCAAGCCCAGCCCAGCCCAATAGTTGACGGCCATGATGGGTGCTGACTGCCACAAAACCAAGTACTTGCTTGTATTTGATACGTGGTGGTGCTGAAGTGAAGGACCAGTTTTTAGGCGCTTGTACTTGAAGGAACTACAACATGTGCTTGAAAGGTTATCTATTTTTTTGAACACTTCTACCTTATATAATCACTATAAAACTAATGGTATACTGACTACACTATGCCGCTGTTTGTTATTTTGTCATCTGAAATCCTATCGTAATTTTTGATTCATACTATATATATATAAATAGAGAAATAAATAAATAAACAAACAAACAGACTAGCTTCATCGCCTGCATGCACTACATGTTTTAGATTTCATTCACTTGGCACCATATGTGAGCATAAATACCACACACACACACACACACACACACACACACACACACACACACACACACACACACACACACACACACACATACCAAGCTTGCCACACCCAGGATAGGCTCAGACAATATAACTTAAATATAGCAAATCAGGTTTAAGAGCCGTCGCCTCCTCCACGAAACTCAACACTCCTCCTCCTCCTCCTCCTCCTCCTCCTCCTCTTCCTCTTCCTCTTCCTCTTCCTCTTCTTCCTCCTCCTCCTCCTCCTCCTCCATCTGACAGCAATTCTCCAACTACCCATCCTTCTTCCTCCTTTTCCCTCTCCTGACCGCACTTGTCGCCGTCCTCCTCCTCTTCCTCTTCCTCCTCCTCTTCCTCTTCCTCCTCCTCTCCTCCTCCTCCTCTTCTTCTTCCTCCCCCTTTCCGTATCACGCTACACTCGGCCCACTTAACCTGCGTGACCTGACCCAGTTTCAAGATCAGGGGGAGGGAGGGAGGGAGGGAGGGAGGGAGGGAGGGAGGGAGGGAGGGAGGGAGGGAGGGAGGGAGGGAGGGAGGGAGGGAGGGAGGGAAGATAGGCGGAAGGAAGCTAGGATAGGTAAGGAGAAAAATAAATGTAGGATAAGAAGGATGTAAAAGGTAAAGGAAAAAATGGAGGAAGAGAGGAAGGGAAAGAAAGTGAGAAAGCAGTGGAAGGGAATAGAATATAAAAGTAAGAGAGAGAGAGAGAGAGAGAGAGAGAGAGAGAGAGAGAGAGAGAGAGAGAGAGAGAGAGAGAGAGAGAGAGAGAGAGAGAGAGCGCGAGATGTGTGTATTTGTTTATTTAGTTATTGCATCCTTCCCCTCCTCCCTCTCCTTTTCCTTCTCCCTCTCCCAACTCTTCCAAAAATAAAAAATAAAAAGTTTAGCCCCGTCTCTCTCTCTCTCTCTCTCTCTCTCTCTCTCTCTCTCTCTCTCTCTCTCTCTCTCTCTCTCTCTCTCTCTCTCTCTCTCTCTCTCTCTCTCTCTCTCTCTCTCTCTCTCTCTCTCTTTACTTTTGGTTACTTTGGTATATAAATAGATAAATAAACCAATGAACAGACCAGCTTCACCGCCTGCGCCACATATGAGTATAAATACCACACACACACACACACACACACACACACACACACACACACACACACACACACACACACACACACACACCTGTCATGAAGCCCTTAGTAAGTCATTAAGTACACTCTCATACGTTTCAAGTCCTGCACTCCTCATATTCAGTATTTCATAATCTTAAAATATATATTTGTTGTTCATATTTGCAATTTCAAATATAACGTTTGCTATGATCATTATTATTATTATTATTATTATTATTGTTATTATTATTACAAAGAGAGAGGAACAGAGAGATATAGTGTATGTATTTGATAGATAAATAGATAGGTATAGATGGATAGATAGATATGCTGATCAGTAGTACATAATTTATTCAAACTAATTCATCATGACAACATATAATTCAACAAAGTGTTATGCATTCATTCTGCAATGCCATACACCATCATGATTATGTAGAAGACTCGGCTAATGGCCATCACTATAAACACATGTAGTACCCGTGATGCTTCCTGCCCACTGCACACAGCCAAGTGACAGTCATCCTCGACGCCCGTTTAAGCTTCCACTCTCTAAACGAGCTACTCATCAAGGCTACTGAGCGTGTGTTAGCCGTCCAGGCCTTAACACAGTGTATGTTGGGTGATGTGCAGGCGGGTGATGTAGTGTGAGGGTTCGTCTCCACCTACACCTACACCCACCCACACCCACACCCACACCTACACCCACACCCACAGCCAGCCATCCACTCGTTGCTAGCGAAACATTGTCACTCACGTACACACACACACACACACACACACACACACACACACACACACACACACACACATACACACACACACACACACACACACACACACACACACACACACACACACACACACACACACACATCCCTGGCAGGCGTGCATGAGTGGGCAGCGTGCTTTGTTGGTATTAGTGTCGCTTTATGCTGAAGTGGATGCACCTCATTCACTCACACCAATGAAAATAAGTTGCAAACACAGCGAAACAAAAACAACAACAACACAATACTACTTGACTCACTGCCTCCCAGCAAGGTTTGAGTGTGAAATTGAAGCCCGGTAGGAAGGTCACTACTCACTTCAAGACTAAGTGAAATGAAGAGAAAGTAAAGAACATAAAACGAGTGTTGGCTGTAGTCAGTTCACCAAGCTGCTACATAGAAGGAGTTGGTTGCACACCGTACCGTGATGCATCAAGGAGGAGAAAAAAATTGACAAAAAAATAAATAAATAAATATAAAAAAAACAGTTGAAAGTGTAGCGTTTCACAACATATTATATTATCCATAACTTCGATTTATAGCATTTATTTCATCATGTAAATCACTCCACAAATCCAACCAGCATGACAGGGTAATTTCTTCTCACTTCCTATGTGCACGGCGGTAAAAAAAAATCATCTTTACAAGGGAGAAAGGGAAGGCGGGATGAGCAGCAGCAGCAGCAGCAGCAGCAGCAGCAGCAGCAGCAGTAGCAGCAGCAGCAGCAGCCACTCTCTCTAGCCAATACAAATCAGCGTGTAACCAAGCTTTAGTATCTCGTTATCGGCTTGGTCACATCGTTAAGGTTTGTGCCACACCTGGGTTATATCACGGGTACCACCAGGCAGGCCACTAAGCACCCTGACAGAGACTGCAACGCATGGCTAGCTGGTGTGGTGGCTAGGCTAACATGGAAGTAACCTTGATTATTAGGCCACCGGGAGAGTTTCCTTCAAGGTGGTGGTGGTGGGGGTGGTTCCCCCTATACTCTACTCTATTATCAATGCCAGTCCAGCAGTGCACGCGCTTGAATAGTGATGGCTGATGCTAACCAATACTGGCTGATCTAGTTACTATTGGACTACATGTGCCTACCTACCTACCTGCCTACCTGTGTGTGTGTGTGTGTGTGTGTGTGTGTGTGTGTGTGTGTGTGTGTGTGTGGTCTCTCTCTCTCTCTCTCTCTCTCTCTCTCTCTCTCTCTCTCTCTCTCTCTCTCTCTCTCTCTCTCTCTCTCTCTCTCTCTCTCTCTCTCTCTCTCTCTCTCTCTCTCTCTCACAAGTGCAAATCCTTCCTTCCAGTAAAAACACACTTTCCAACACACACACACACACACACACACACACACACACACACACACACACACACACACACACACAGGACGCCTAACCACCTAATACATCAACGCCTCATCCTCTCCTGCCACGAGTGAAATCCATCATAGTCTTATTAGATTAATAAGATGAATAACCAATTGAATAAGCTCCGCATCTCCTCGTCTTCCTGTCTCCTATACATTCGACGTACGGTATACTATAATATATCATCTCCTATCACACATCCTATACCCTAACCCTAACCCTATGTCTGCTGGTCTTCTTTACCGAATGTGTGAATGGTGTTTTGTGTGTATATATGTGTATTGGAATATAGAAGGAGTGGATGGTTTAATAATAACACAATTTATATGCTTTCTTTACTGAATGCGTGAATGGTGTTTAATGTGTTTGGTAGATATATATGTGTGTAGGAACATAGGAAGGAGTAAATGGATTAATAACAATATAATAGTAAAGAGAAGAGCATGTATATTGGCTTAACTTAGATACACTTAATACACTTAAATACAATGCCTAAGTGTTATCTTCACGCCTCGGAGTGTCAATTAAGGAAGCAGTGAGTCTGGATTCTCACTGCATTAAGGTATAACTGGTGTAGGCTGGCGTGATTCCATGTCTGGTGTAATTCTATAGACTTAAGTGACGTGAGGATATGACGTGATCCTGTGTATCCCTCTCTTATTGCGTCAAGGTATAGCTGGTGAGGCCTGGTGTGAGTGAGTGAGTGAGTGAGTGAGTGAGTGAGTGCGTGAGTGAGTGAGTGAGTGAGTGAGTGAGTGAGTGAGTGAGTGAGTGAGTGAGTGAGTGAGTGCGTGAGTGAGTGAGTGAGTGAGTGAGTGAATGAGTGAGTGAGTGCGTGAGTGAAAACATGACGTGATCGGTTGAATGTGTCATATTTGGTGACCTCATAGGTGTGTGAGCCCCGCTTCCGGCAATTGTTTCATTCACACACACACACACACACACACACACACACACACACACACACACACACACACACACACACACACACACACACACACACACAAATAAATAAATAAATAAATAAATAAATAAAAAAGGTAGATAGAGATGGATACATAAATAGATAGATAGAGAAAAACGAAGATAAAAAAATAAATAATTGAGAAACTACATCATTTTCCTGCAGGTTGTAAAGGCTGGCTGGCTGTTGGCTTCAATAACAGGAGGAAAATAAGGCTTTAACAGGTATATAATTGAGAAACATTGCTTGGAACACCAAACTAATTAACAGACAAGAAAGTTAGCAAGAACCTTACTAACGTTACATTCACAACAACAACAAAAGAAGTTTATTACGACGACTAACCAGATTAAAATAAAAAATAATAAATAAATAAATAAATAAATAAATAAATAAATAAATAAATAAAATAGAATAAATAATCAAGAAATATTGTCACCCTTGTAGTCAAAAATCAACACTGGTTTTCACTAAGCATCGACTGAGGCGCCATTTACGAGGTGTAGATAATAGTGAAGTGTCACAGAGACGATGAGAGTAAAGTGTACCAGTGTTTGAAGGTCTCATCAAAATAACTTAATTAGTGATGCTATTAATGGGAAATTCTCAAAGGCTCTTGAATTCCACTATCTAGGAGGAGGAGGAGGAGGAGGAGGAGGAGGAGGAGGAGGAGGAGGAGGAGGAGGAGGAGGAGGAGGAGGAGGAGTACGCAGCCTCACATAAGCTATAGAACTCAGTACGCCCACCACCACTTTGCTCCGAGCCTGCAGGAACGCTCCAACTGTTCCCGTGGGTTGAGTGTTTCCTTCCCGCCACACGCTACACTGCCTCTGCACATCCAACAAAGCCAGGGAGGAGGAGCGTCGCGTCTCGTCTGCCTCTTTTAGGGCGGGAGGAAAGGAGGGGAAGGAGGGGGGTTAAGGGGGGGAGGTGGGCCTTTCACATCGTGGGAGAAAACACCTGCTGCACTTAAAAGAGATGGCAATCACTCACTCCAGCGATGAATAGGACAGTGAGGAATGTAATTGGTGTTCCCTTTCACTTGGTCTCTGGAGGTGTGTCAGCGAGTTTTTAAAGTGAAGTTCGTTTTCTTACAGTTCATCTTTGTCCCGGTGTGGAGTTTTTTTGTTTTGTTACCTGCTCGTCTTGCTTGGTGCAGCGGACCAATCAATACACTCAGTATTCAGGTCATTAATCTGCACCAGTTAGAGTCGCATGTCAGTCAGTCAGTCAGTCAATAACAATACAATGATTCCCTGTTATGATGATTACATACATAAATGATGTCATGAGTCCTGTAATACTGCTACTTCCTTATATCAATTATCCACAGCCGGTGTGTGTGTGTGTGTGTGTGTGTGTGTGTGTGTGTGTGTGTGTGTGTGTGTGTGTGTGTGTGTGTGTGTGTGTGTGCCTTGTGTGTATAATGTGCGTCTGGCAGCTAGCCACGAACTGCAGAGGCCTTTATTGCAAACTAAGGGGTGAAGAGAGGTATGATACGGCCTTAGATAAATAGAGGCAAGGGGAGGCAGGGAGAGGGAAGGTGAGGCGAGGCAAGGCAAGGCAAGGCAAGGCAAGGCAAGGCAAGGCAAGGCAAGGCAAGGTAAGGCAAGACAAGGCAAGGCAAGGCAAGGCAAGGCAAGGCAAGGCAAGGCAAGGCAAGGCAAGGCAAGGCAAGGCAAGGCAAGGCAAGGCAAGGCAAGGCAAGGAAAGGAAAGGAAAGGCAAGGCAAGGAAAGGAAAGGCAAGGCAAGGCAAGGCAAGGCAAGGTAAGGTAAGGAAAGGCAAGGCAAGGTAAAGAAAACTTGTCATGAGTTAAATGCAAACACGACAAAAAGCAGCAGACCGCGAGCTTAATAATACCAGGAGAAGGAAACAAAACAGTGCCAAGAAAAGAAAAGAAAAACATAATAATCACTTAAAGTTCCTTGGCGACTGTGTGTGTGTGTGTGTGTGTGTGTGTGTGTGTGTGTGTGTGTGTGTGTGTGTGTGTGTGTGTGTGTGTGTGTGTGTGTGTGTGTGTGTAGTGTGGCGTATATGTGGGCTCTTCACACGCTGCTCACCACACAGCCACAAAACCAAACAAAGACGACTCATAACGGAATAAGGAGGAGGAGGAGAAGGAAGAGGAGGAGGAGGAGGAGGAGGAGGAGGAGGAGGAGGAGGAGGAGGAGGAGGAGGAGGAGGAGGAGGAGGAGAAGGAGGAGGAGGAGGAATTCTAAGCAACCCGTTGAGGTGTTGGGCGCGTTCCAAGCTCCTTCCAGGCCTCCTTCCTACCCTAAAGGTGCGGCAGCCATATCTAAACCCAATACAATACGCGAAGAAAATATAAATATACTAGAGTTCCCGCTTAAAGAAAATCCGGAACTGCAATACCACCAGTTAATTGACGTGAACTCAAATCAATATAAGTTAGTGTTCTGGTGTATGCGAGGAATGAAGACAAGGTTAGGTTAGGTTAGTGGAGGAAGGGAGGGAGGGAGGAAGGAAGGAAGGAAGGAAGGAAGGTGGAATGACTCTGATGATAATAATAGCGAGGATTTGATTAGACTGATAAGAGTATAGTTTTGATTACCCTTATCAAAGAGGATTAAGAAAGAAGAAATCGAAATTAATGAGAGTGTAAACATGAAGGGAGATTGCGAAGTTGGAATTATGTGTGTGTGTGTGTGTGTGTGTGTTGTGTGTGTGTGTGTGTGTGTGTGGAGTGTGTGTGTGTGTGTGTGTGTGTGTGTGTGTGAGTGTGTGTGCGCTGGCATAAAGAATGTAACATACATTACTGAATCGAGGAATTGCAATTAATTAAGGCTGCTGAATGAAGGGAAACAAGAGAGGAGAGGATACACATACGGTCATTAGGCAGAGAGGAGGAGGAGGATGGAGGAGGAGGAGGAGGAGGAGGAAGGGAGGAGGAGGAGAACAAGAGCAAGACAACGAATAAGACATAGAACAAGAAGAAGAAGAAGAAGAGAAGAAGAAGAATAAGAAGAAGAAGAAGAAGAGACGAAAGTGGCAGTATATATATATAACTGCTATTTATCTATATTACATAAAAAAGTGAAGGAAATGAATCACAAGAGCGAGATCCAGTTACAATATCTTGTGTACGTTGTGTTGCCCTCAAGATAGTGGCTCAGAGATAAGGTGACGCTGATATACCACAGAAGAAAAAAAGAAAAGAAATGATAATATGAAAAGGACTGGCGTTTCCGGAATATAGGGTAGAAGGGCAGTAGTAGTAGTAGTAGTAGTAGTAGTAGTAGTAGTAGTAAGTTAGTAGTAGTTAGTAGTAGTAGTAGTAGTTAGTTGTTGTTGTTGTTTGTTGTAGCAGTAGTAAGAGGAGAAATAATTGTTATCATTGAACAAATTTAAGTATAGTGCGTACACACTCTCTCTCTCTCTCTCTCTCTCCTCTCTACCTACTCTCTCGTCTCTCTCTCTCATCATCCTCTCACTCTACTCTCTCTCTCTCAGCAAAATATTACGCTAAAGTTGCTGGCGGAAAGAAAAAAAAATTGGGATAACCAGTTAGACAAGGATAAAAAAATAAAAAAAATGAAGCTAGCCCTTGCTCTAATAACTGTAACGGGAACGCCCGGGAGGAGGAAGAGGAAAAAAAGATTAAAAATGTATGAGAGGAACATGATCAGGCGTAGGTGTGGATGTGTGTGAGTGGTGGGTGTGTGTGTGTGTGTGTGTGTGTGTGTGTGTGTAGTGTGTGTGTGTGTGTGTGATAAATATATGTATATCACTACTAGATAGATACATAAAAGACCAATATATAAATGTATCCAAGCACAGCGCAATAGTTAATTAAGCTCTCTCTCATCTCTCTCTCTCTCTCTCTCACTCTCTCTCTCTCTCTCTCTCTCATCTGCTCTCTCTCTCTCTCTCTCTCTCTCTCCTCTCTCTCTCTCTCCGGGTTCGAATACGGCAAAGTAGTCTGAAAGCAGCAGCATTTCCCACTAGTGTAAGATTCTTGTGTGGTTTCACGGAGCGAGCACGACTGAGGGAGTGGTGGGTGAGGGGGGGGGAGAGTGGGGGGGCGTTGGAAATGGATCCCACCGTTGCCACCATTATTAATGCAATACTTCCCCCACCTCTTAACCCCCCCACACCGATACCATCACCACCATTACCATACACATAACGCCTCGCCAACATACTGCATGTACTTACCTACCTACACCCTAACGAGGAATGAAGATGGTTGGAAAAGTATGAGTGTAAAGTAATGATGAATAGATACATTAATGAATAGATGGATAATTATATGAATACAAATCTAAAAAAACAAAACAAAGCAATTACAGTGAACAATGAGAAATCTGACGACAATGAGAATAATATTTCCGTTATATGTCTAGTCCTTTTCCCATGCGCATGATAGGCAAGGTAGAACACATAAAACAAAACATAAAGGTTAACTATAAACAATAACAATACTTGAGATAGCAACATTATAACATCAGTAAACAACTTTCTTGCATATAAAAAAAAAAACATACTTTACCTCAACTAAAACACATCTCATTGTATACATATTTTTCTATTTATCTTCATGCAATATTTTCCCCGCCTTTTCTTTACTATTTGAGGTCAACATTCGCTACCTTACTCTGACCTTTCCTTAACCAGCCACAATTGGCCTTACCTTGCGTCACCCCAGTCACCTGTCATTGCCACCTGTCACACGCATTGACGAGCGCCGCCCCCTAACACTCCATCAATCCAGCTACCACACACGACACTCCCCATTACTGTCTGTTACATAGTGATGCGATCCTAAGCTGCCCATTAATCCATCCCTCCAGCCTTCCTTCACCGTGCTGCTCTTAATGCTATCAATATATATACATGAATTACAGTCGGTATTGTGCAACATGGCTCAAAGGGCAGCAGCTGTATGTGTGTTTTTTTTTCTTTTATTGTGTGTGACAGACGCAATTCCAGCCTTGTGTGCCTGGTGAGCCACGGTGCTTTGATGCACGAGAACACTCACTTCAGGCAGCCCCTTCAGGCGCCTGGCTGTGAGGGCTTCCAGCTTCATGACGCAAGGGTTCGGTCTATCTTTAAGACTAGGGCGGCAACCCCTCCACTAGCCACACCCTTGTTGACGACAAGGCTGGCACCTCTCATTGTCATTATGCTTACGTTATGACTAGTCCATTAAATAGTAAACCAGGGTTGTAATACGAGGAGCAAAATATGTACTGGTTGTTTGCCGGAGTCCACCAGTCTTACAACGAAGAAATTCAAGATAATCTGTGTAATATTCATAAATTTATAAACAAAAAAGCAACACGAGGAGTATGCCTAATTTACATGCAAATGAATAAACTTAGAGTGGTTGTCGGTGTGTGAGGTGGCATCATTCCAGCCAAGCCACAAGACGAGGACTAAGCCACACCTCATCATGCATCTCAATCTACAACTCCAGCGCCTCGCATCGACAGACAAACAAACCAATCAAATAAATAAACAGGCAAGTAAATATACATCAACAAATAAATAAAAATGAAAATAAATCCATAAAAACAAGCAACAGTGTCCATGAGGTAGGGAGTTGTCAATAA
>JAXIVD010007106.1:0-21387 GCA_036785275.1 Cancer borealis
TATAGTGGTCTCTAGCTTCGGGGTGGCCATCGCCTGCAGGTCCCAGCCCGCCACACAGATTGCCGCCACCAAACCTGCCCGCGGGAGGGAAGAAATTAAGGAAAGGGTGATAGCGCACGCTGTCATCCACGATTTGAATTAATTGTGTGAAATTTTCTGCTGGAACATTAGTTATGTCTGGAACACACACACACACACACACACACACACACACACACACACACACACACACACACACACACACACACACACACACACACACACACACACACACACACATATGCACACAAGTAAAATATAAATCTATGAAGCTGGTTACGGGCCATTAATTCCTCAAGAAATAAAAACTGGCTTTGTAAAAGAAACTGCACGTTCGTGGGTAGAAAACTCGTGCAGGTACAAACACCACACACCCCTCCTTGCTGCCCCTGCTGCCTTGTCTCAGACCGTCCGTTAGCCTCCTCCTCCTCCTCCTCCTCCTCCTCCTCCTCCTCCTCCTCCTCCTCCTCCTCCTCTCCTCCTCCTCCTCCTCCTCTTCCTTTTCATCCTCCTCTTCCTCCTCTTCCTCCTCCTCCTCCTCCTCCTCCTCCTCCTCCCCTCCTCTTCCTCCTCCTCTTCCTCCTCCTCCTCCTCCTCCTCCTCCTCCTCCTCCTCCTCCTCCTCCTCCTCCTCCTCCTCCTCCTCCTCCTCCTTTCAAGACATTTTTTTTTCACCCTTGGAACCACTTGTTGCAGGAAGTGGAGAGGGAAGGGAAGTGAGCTGCGCAGGAAGTACTATTGATGAGGAAGACTGAGCCGCGCTGGACGGAGGGATGAAGAAGTTGAAAGTCCTTTAGGAAAGTGACTGTAGAAAACAGATGGCTTAGTTATGTAGTAATGATCCTAAGAGGAGCCTGGAGTGAGGCGCGGAAGGGGGGCTGGATATGCTTCGTGGTGGAGGGACTTGAGTAGGGTTGGCGCGGACAGCAACTGAAATACGGCAGACCCGTAGGGCGGTCAGTGACCGGTGAAGGTAAGGGGTGGTTGGGTGGGTGGGTGGGTGGATGGGTGGGTGGGTGGATGGGTGGGTGGGTGGATGATGTGGGTTGGGGAGGGTGTGGAGGTCGTAAGGGTAGGTTATCTTTATTTCCCTTACACATCTTCCTCCACCACCCCACGACACAGTACGGTCAGGGAGAGATGAGAGAGACAAACAGCGGTGTGGAGATAAGGAAAGAAAGCCCGACCCAAACAAGAGAGTGATATAAGTGCATATAAGGAAACAGAAAAGAGAAAAGGAAGAAAAACGAGACAAGTGAAGCAGAGTTGTGGTGAAGACGGGATTGGCAAACCGGACTTAAAGGAACCAAAGAAAATATATCTGCTCGCTTATGTAATTATAATGTATAGCATGTGTGTGTGTGTGTGTGTGTGTGTGTGTGTGTGTGTGTGTGTGTGTGTGTGTGTGTGTGTGTGTGTGTGTGTGTGTGTGTGTGTGTGTGTGTGTGTGTGTGTGTGTGTGTGAGTACATTTCCGTGGTATCATGCGGCAACATTAGCGATTCTATTTTTATGGACGTGAATCAGCGATTTAGGAATTTGGTTTACTGACGAGGGTGGACCAAGCGCTGCACAACTCGACACACTCGGAGTTCACAAAGGCCGGAGTTATGTATCCATAGCACACAACACCGGGGCGTGATAAACACAAGGGCTGGGCTGGAGGGTGTTTTCAGCACTGCCTCAGCAGCCGCAGCGTGGGATAGCTGAGCACAGATTTAGTCGTTCTAACAAGACATGAAAGTAATTCAAACAGTAAAAGGTGAGTTCGTGACCATCGGATGAAATATGAAAAAAAAGTTGAACCTGAAGCCGTGCGTTGGGAGGCTATAGAGGCGGGAAACAGCGAGGAGGATGAGCAGGAGGAGGCTGGCGAGAGTGGCCGAGGAAAAAGTGAGTTCTGGCCGCCGTGAGACGTGATGGCATGACCTGACGGGGTCACGCCAACTCACTCTCTATATTGCTTGGTAGCAAGAGACGCGTGCACCGTCTTTTTCAAGAACCAAGAATGGAGAACAATATAAATTCAATTATTTTCGTAAAAGAAACAAATAGCAAATTAATAATTCACTAGGAAAAATATTATAGAAAACTCTTCCATTTGAACCATTACAGAACTTGCAGTTATTGTTGTCTACTATAACTACTAACGTAATCACAGAACTGTGTTCAGGGTGAATTATCATGATGACTCATCCTTGGATGAAACCGTCGCCAGGTGCTTCTCACACAGTCCTGCACCGCTGCCTGATGCGCACCGATTCTTTCACCTAAAAGTTATATCAGCAGTAATCATATTCACGTTAAGATATCAGCGTTGAAACCATGTAGGCTGCAATTGTTGTCACTTGTTCTGTATGGTCTGTGTTCACTCACCTGTCAGATTTTTTTTTTAAGGACACACAACACTGACGTACTGAGTTTGAGTGTACTGACTGATGCCAAGGATTTGCCGGCCTTTGTGAAGGGCCCCAAGACACATGCAGATGTAAGCCACAAAAGACCCACTGCTGGGCGTGGCTGTTTTAAGGTACTTCTTGGTGCCGGGGTATCCCCGAGTACCTTAAACACCTGAAAAAACAGCAGCACATCCATAATCTTATGCAAAAATTATAAATATAGAGGTTATTTTTCATTTATTTTTTAGTAGCAGTGTATAGTGAATAACATTGCCTGGAGTGACTCATGATGTACTGTGCACCCCACCAGGAGGCCTTGTCGTTGTGTGTGGTGGGATGCAGGGTGTACTGTCGTTGTCGTCGTCGTCTGTCGTCGTTGTATGATATACTTGGAGGCAGAATACTTAACATATCACGAATAAAATCCCTTGTCCTTGTGGCTCCCAGCTGAGTGCCTGAGGCTACGTGTTCTTGAAGGTGTTGTTGACGTTGAGTGAGGCGTCCGATGCTCGCTTGAAACATCGGCCTTCGTACCTGACCAACCCAAGCCTACAGGCGATGACGTGACTCAGCATCATTACTAGGAAACTTAAGGTGGCGTGCTCGCCGCGACCCTGGGGCGCCACACCTCACATGGGGAAGACTTGGCGCCCGGCATGAGTGGTGGCGTCAGACTCCCAGGTGGTGAGGCTACAGCCGAGCAAAGGGTTGTGTGTGGGTGTGTATTGGGAGAGGGGGATGACGTCTCACACACACTCTCTTCTCTCTCTCTCTCTCTCTCTTCTCTCTCTCTCTCTCTCTCTCTCTCTCTCTCTCTCTCTCTCTCTCTCTCTCTCTCTCTCTCTCTCTCTCTCTCTCTCTCTCTCTCTCTCTCTCTCTCTCTCTCTCTCTCTCTCTCTCTCTCTCTCTCTCTCTCTCTCTCTCTCTCTCTCTCTCTCTCCAACCCCTTTCACTAAAACACACTGACACACACACAAACACACACACACACGCAAACACACATACAAACAAACACACACACACACACACACACACACACACACACACACACACACGCACACACACACACACACACACACACACACACACACACACACACACACACACACACACACACACACACACACACACACACACACGCACACACACACACACACACACACACACACACACACACACACACACACACACACACACACACACACACACACACACACACACACGCACACACACACACACACACACACACACACACACACACACACACAGCAGGTTGGGCGTGGCCTTGTAGAGAAGGGCGGGTGCGTGCAGGTGTTGGCTGGTAAGGCACATGTAATCTAACTGAGGAAAATAGATGCAGAATTATTATGTCTTCACTGGTGGAGGCTGCCGTTCTTTATAGTCTCTTTGAGTGAAGTAAAAACTGGTAGCGGGCACACCAGGCTGATAAGAACACTGGTTAATGATGCTGCGTCCTTCTCCTGTGATGTGTTAGGGTTAGTTCGTCACGTGTCCATCTCTGCTCCTCCTGCTCCCTTGGTATACTTACGCTGTGTTTTGTAATGCGTCCATCTGTCCGTGTTATGATCTTACCCTCTTTGTTAGTGTGTGGTAATGTATGAATGTGTGTACCATGTTGGTCTGAAGTGTGTGTAAGTATCTATGTATATATGCCTTGTTATGAATATGTGCAAGGGAATTATTATTTGATATGTTGTGTTTCAGAGTAGTATAAATGCTTTCTTCTTCTTCTGCTTTTTCTTTTTCTTCGTCTTTTTTTTCCTTTTCTTCTTCTTTTCAGTCAGAGATAAAGCAAGCACCCAAATATACGTAGAGCCTTTATTTATGAACAAGCTGAGATATCATGTGCTTTTGCATTGTATCATTCTTACATTTATCTTTTGCGGCATCTCTGTGTCGTAGGTCGTGCATAGTATGTGAGTCGTATCATCACCTGTCGCGTGGGTAAACAGCACCATGAAGCAACCAACCACCTCGCGTCACACGGCTGCTGTGTGTGTGTGCTGCTTTTGTTCACTGCCTCAATCAACTCTGCTGCTGCCAACATTTGCTGCGTTGAAAAACAAACATATGTATACATTACGGGAGTCAAGTCTGTGTGTTTGCATTGTGTTTTATGCAACGTTATTTGACCTATTAGTATGTCGTCAGGTACAGTTACCATCACCAGTACATAGTCTGCGTCTGCCTTGCTGGAGGACGATTAGAGTTGAAGGGGTGAGGCAGAGAAATGGGAAAAAAAATTAATGCATATGTATATTTTTTCTTTTTTTATTAAATAATTTAGTCAGAAAACAAACTTCTTTTTTTTATCTCTTCTTTTTTTCCCCTTTAATCCCTGTGCCGTCAGGCAGCGCCCTTTGTCTCTAGAGGGTGCGGCCCACTACTGAAAGTGGCAAAGAGAGAGAGAGAGAGAGAGAGAGAGAGAGAGAGAGAGAGAGAGAGAGAGAGAGAGAGAGAGAGAGAGAGAGAGAGAGAGAGAGAGAGAGAGAGAGAGAGAGAGAGAGAGAGACGCACTGTCACTTCAGAAAATATCAACACATTAATGTACGCATTTATTTGTCTTATTGTGTGAGTTTTTCACAAGTATTCTTTCTCCCGCAGACCACAGGCGAGGCCGCCCAGTCGGAGCAGTGAGTCTAAGGTGAGTGAGTCAGGTTGAGAGGGACGGGTGGCTGCTCACCCTCACTTCAGTCCATTCACCTGAATAACAAACATTGTTGGATAAACAAATACACGATCACACCCTGCCACACGCACGCTTGTATGTTGCTTGCATACATGAACACAAACAGACAGATAGGAAAGTATAGAGACAGACAAACACAGAGACTTAAGACAGACAGACAGACTAACAGAGAATTATAAAAGTAGATAGACATAGAAATATCAAAATAGACATAGGACGTGGGACTCTGCTAGCATGTTCCTCTTTTTTTTTTTTTTTTTTTTAGCAGAATAGAAGCATAAACACTTGGACTAAAATATAAGGAATGACATTTATTTTGGGACATAAAATCTATATTTTTTCTTCCTTGGATATCATGGTGCACAATTTTTTTTACAGTACCTATATATATATATATATATATATATATATATATATATATATATATATATATATATATATATATATATATATATATATATATATATATATATATATATATATATATATATATATATATATATATACATATATATATATATATATATATATATATATATATATATACATATATATATATATATATATATATATATATATATATATATATATATATATATATATATATATATATAGTGACATCCGGTCTCTCCTACTAAAAAGCAATAGAGCCACAACCAAGTTTGTAATCATTAACTGGCTGCAGCTTTGCTTGTGTAGTCTCGGTGGGGAACGTATGTGTCAGTTAGAATATTTTCAAAAAGAACATACAGTGTAAAAAAGAAGTAAAAAAAAAGATTTAATGAAATGGCATGGTGCTGGCGGCGTGGCTGACACACTGACATCCTTGCCCTCAGCACCACCACAGCTGACCACAGCACTCGCCACACTGAAACATTTCTACACCTTGCTCTCTCCTTTCCCTTACTTTTGTATTGTTATAAACACATGAAATTTTAAAGTGTATGTAATTACGTCATGTTATCACTAATCTTTACGGAAAACAAGTGCAATATGAAAGTAATTATTACTTTTGTACAGTATTCGTATGGCTGATAAAAATCAAGACCATATTATAGAGGGAAATGGACACAAACCAAATTTTATAGACTGTGTACATAAAGTGGTGTGCTGAGTCCTGAGACTTTCAGTGTTTAGTGTTTACGTCAGCACCAGTGTGTTAGGACCTTGTCTGGGACAGAGTCGTGACCTGCCGCCTGTCCGACGTGGGGAAGGCGTCGACTTTGTAGCGCCAGCTGCCTTTGTGGCTCGCATATTTCAGCCTTAATGTTTACATGTAAGGTAGAGGCACGAACACAGCATTCATCTAAAGCTGAGAGTCCCACAGTCTCAGCTGCCGGGTGACCACCCACGAACTTAGATTCAGTTGCCGTTTATTTCCTTGACATAATTAGATGTCGAGTATCTTTCATAAAAAGTAATTCTCATCCTACATTTTCGTCAAGTAAATGGTCGGGAGCAAACACTTGCGTCTTACAGTGGCGTCAACCTTACACCAGCCAGTCATGCAGGCAATGATGTGTATCTTGATGCTGTAGTGTTATACTAGTGACCGGACTGTATCGGGCAAGGTAATGCGAGGGGAAGGTTTTATACCCAGGAGTGGAACGCCCAAACTCCCTGTAGCTTTTGCTGTCTTCACTCCCTCTGAGGTGGTGCTTCCTTGGCCAGGGAAACTTGGTAAATATCGCCCCCATCCCCGTGTTTAAAGTGAACGGTATACGAAAATTAGCAAGTATCACTCTTTATTCAAGTGTTGAGCCAGAGGCAGCAGCCAGACAGAGGCAGCACCCAACGTCGGTAATCTTGGCTCCTTCCATTAGGTGTCTGGTCACGACGCTCAGAAGGAAAAGGAAAGGAAAAACTTTAAAAGCTGACCATGGCATCTAAAGGTATAGTTGAATTGGTAACGAATCTCTATTAATTTGTTTTGTTTGTTATTTATTTTTCTTATTTATTTGTTGATTTATTAGTTAATCTATGTCTCTATATCATTTCATATGTGTGTGCATGTTAAGTTTGGAGATATTCCTCACTTTCACTGCACCACCCTCTGATCCCTCTCTCCTCCCTGCCTGTCTTCTCCCTAGCGTTGTCCAACCCTTTCCGGCATGCCTCTCCCCCTCCTCTCCACCGTTAGCTAGTATTACCCTCGCGACCTTCACCACACGCCAAATTCGATATGACTTATGGCCGCGGCGGCGTGTAGCGCCAGCCACTCAGGCGCCGCCTCGCAGATGGGCTAAGCTTTTACTGCCTGCCAATTAATCATTAAAGTATATTTTCCTGCATCTAGTCGTCGTAAATTGTCCCGGATCAATACCTCTAATTACAGGTACGAGTATGAGTACCATGTGCACTGCTCACCACTACAGTAACGGAATTAAATTTTGGATAAATATAGATTTACTTAATAAAAGAGAGTAAAAAACTTGAACCTTCCTGAGTGAGCACCTGTGTGGTAGGTGCGCGGTGGGCCGCTGTACCCCTTGCCAGGACAGGCAAAGGTCACGGTGGGTTCGCACTTTGGGAGGAATAGGAGAGTTTGGCGGCTCAGGACAGGTCTTGGTGTGGTCCCACTAGAAACTTACTTGAATTTTTAAAACCTTAATGTAAGACGGATTGATAGTATTAAAGTGCCCTCCCCCAAAGGGTAGAGTTGCACCCGTGCTCGTGTACCCAGACAGGAAAGGGGTACTCTGGTCAGAGTGGTCGGTCGTGATAGGAGATTGGCATCAGCTGCCTCGGCGTGTCTCACAGGATGACTGTGAGGGTGGAGTGCTAACGGTGGTGTCGGTGGCGGGACAAGTGTGGGGTGATGCAGAAGCTTCTCTGATGCTCCGACTCTGGAGGTGTGTTTTCGGTGTGGAGCGGTGCGGCGGGTTGCTGGTGTTGCCCGCCTGGATCATGAGGGAACAAAGGGCTGGTGGGGCAGCCAGCCGGCCCGCCGCGCCGTCCAAACATTGCAAGCCACGGAAGCTCTGCCACCACCAGACCCACGCTGGTATAGACTTGGCAGCGGCAACCCGACTTCCAGCAGGGAGGTGTGGCCAGCCTGGACGCTGTGTGGCAGTGTTGCGCCTCAGGCACGACGACACATGTGCAAAGCCCGTTGTTAGTGTGCTGTGCAGCAAGGATTTATAACACTTCTTTTGCCTTACTAGGGAAGATGATTGTTGCATACGGCTATTGACGTGTGTGTGTGTGTGTGTGTGTGTGTGTGTGTGTGTGTGTGTGTGTGTGTGTGTGTGTGTGTGTGTGTGTGTGTGTGTGTGTGTGTGTGTGTGTGTGTGTGTAAAAAATATATATATATATATATATATATATATATATATATATATATATATATATATATATATATACTTACACACACAGTTGGATCCACCCTTTCCCTGGCACCAGCAGCACCCTGGTGGCCGCCCTGTGGCCTTGGCGCCGACGCCCACACACTCCAGCCAATCCTGGTCTTTGCTCGCCTTAAACACCAGACTGTTGCCTGTTTTAAGACGAGTGAGTCGTTGCGAGTCGTGGCTTTAATAATGTTTCAACTGGACACATTAAGAGAGGGTAATCGCTGTTCCTGCAATGCCCTTAGGCAGTCTGAGAGGTGTTATACAGGCACATGGGCAAGAAAGGAGGTGGAGAGGGGCTATTTTGCACTACTGTGTTACAGGAAGAAATTATGCTATATCGATATGGAATAGATGATTATTTAATAATTATTCTTGTATTAAAAGTTTGTTAAAACACGAAGCTTTTACAGAAAACACTCCTGAATTATTCAGCTCACAGCCTGTGCACAAGGCAACTTTTGTGCAAAACAACCTTGTTTTTTGCAATGAATATATGCATTATATAAGCAGCACAACCAGCATAACACTTGCGAGTGCACACACACACACACACACACACACACACACACACACACACACACACACACACACACACACACACACACACACACACACACACACACACACACACACACACACACACACACACACACACACACACTCACTCTCTATATACACACTCACATATACACACACATTATACTAAATATCATTTTTTTCCATGTATTACAAAAGATGTTCAATAAAAAAATTTTAATTTTTTTTTTCTTCAAATTTTCTTAGTGATTAAGATTTAGATCAAACAACGTTCAAAAGATGGTGTGTTTGTGAGGTGTTTTATGGTGTTCCTGGACGACACGTAGGTACACAAGGCGGGAACCACTCACCAGGTCGTGTACGCAGGGTGTGTATGCACACGTCAGCCTGGTCGTAGCCTCCACACGGACAGTCTGCACTTTACTGTCAGACATGGAGCAGAAATTTTGGCTTCTTCCTAAAAAATAACTCCAGTTCGTGAAGCTGAAGCCACAGTCAGCTGCTGACATGATCACTACTGCTTAAAGTGTCACTCAAAGAATGGATGGCTCAGAACTTAGGTTAAATCTTGTATTTGAAAAAGCAATACTTGTATATCAAGGTTTTCCTTCGAAGCCGAAGCTGTCATAATAGAAGATACGAGAGTTTGAAGCCAATCTCTTATGGGATCAATAAACAGAACCCGGAGTTTCATCCAAGTTTTGGTTGGTTCCAAGAAACTGAAACTATCACTCCAGCCAAGAGTATTGCCGACGCCACTCTGTTGACATTGAGAACGTGATGAACTTCTTCGCCAGTTTTACCAAACCACTGCTCGTCCCACTCTACCGTTGGGGGCTAATGTTGGCCAAGTGTAGCCACAAAATAAATAAATGTATATACACCATTCATTGGAGCCACTTGCGGCTGGTACATTTACTTCTTTCTTGTCTATCCTATATCACAAACCGTCGGCGCCAGTAGACTGACTTTATAGAGGCAGAATGGACTTGCCTCTTGCCTGTTATTTGGCTTAGGTTTTTTGATTTTTTATAGTGACGCCTCGAATGTTTACGTCCTCTCTTGAATATGTTAAGAACGAAGAGAGGCTATTGCTGCTACAGCCTTAATTAAATGCATATAAACATTGTAAGTCCCGTCTGAGGACAGTGTGGCAGCAATTTAGGTAGTCTTTGGCCACTCGGCAGTGATACCAAAGAATGAAAAGTGGTCAGCGGATATCGGGGGATCGAACCCGGGACCCTAGGTTCGCATGCCCAAACGCTGACCATTGTACCACCGCTGCGAAGGTTTATTGTGTGACTTTAATAACCAAAGCGTTAATGTGTGATAAGATAACTTCAGGATTATGGTGGATTTAGCTTGGTAATGTATGACATTTTAAAGGATAATTGATTTATCCTAAACACTTGATGTTTCATTCCGTTTCATATTATGAAGAAGTGTAGCAAATATGTATGTCAGCCATACTCGTTCTATTTCTGTATGAGTCATGCGCTTCTGAGCGGTCCTGTTTCTCAGTCTCATTAAATGTCTCCAAATCTCCAACAACAATACTATGTCGTTGTTTATACAAAATGTCGGTGGAAAAGACTCAATAGGAACGATTATTATGGAAACTACAACATTTCTATTCATTTATCAATTCTTTGTAAAGGCCATGCATGTGATTTCATTACATTCTTATCCATGATGGTAAAATCTTTTTTCTAGATGTATTAGCTTTTATTCAGAAGGTATTCGTGTAATCTCCTTCCGCGATGCACAAAGGAACATAAATCACTCACCGGGAAATAACACAAGCGGTGCGAAGGTGTATTCAAGGTGACTTGCGTGTACACACGAGGACAAATACAAACATCTGCAGTGTTAATTATGGAGGCAGAGGCGGGGGTTGAGCTGCGGCTTGGGAACATAAAGGCAGGGGGACGTCGCTGCCATTAGCAAGGCGGTAGGTGGCCGTCGGTGTGAGGGCGTGGTGCATGTGAAGGGCACCACCGCCTTCCCACCACAGGGAAGAACCAATCACTTGCTCACATATTCTAATGACGAGCCTCAACCCAAAGTTACAAGGCCTTTGTAGGAGTGACTGTCTCGCTGCAGATGATAACAAGGAGAGCCTTGTCACCCTCATAAAGACCCATACAGTCCCCCCAATAGTCACTTTCAGCCCAGCCTGCAGAAGAGGGATGAGGACGGGGTGAGGGGTGCCGAACCGAGTCCTTGTGTTTCCTTAATGCATAATCGCGCTGCAAATATGGCCGAGAAAGGCCGGTCAGTTTCATTGATGCAACTCTTTTTCCCTGCCTGATACCTTGGCCATCCACTGACGGTCATGCTGTGCTGGCCACCTGTTCAGGAATCTTGTGGCTTGAATTTCCTGGTTTTCTCTCTGCACCTCCAACTGTATGTCTGTCTGCTTGCCTGTCGTATTGCAATGTTCAATATACACAACTGTGGCTGAGGTTACAGTTCTTCCTAAACACTTGTATTCTCATTGAATATGACTAACTTTTCGTTCGGTTTTTTACATATTGACTCATTATTTCTTGTATTACTTGCATTGGCTCCCGGACGAATGGCCGACGGACATTTGGCCGAACGGACATCTGACTGAATGAACATTTGACCGAAAATTGAACGACCCAACAGACAACTGGCAAATGTGTTTTACCTTTTTATACATATACGAAATTTAGAAATATGAATTTTTATCAACCTATGCTAACCAAACTTAACCTAACCTTTTATTGAGAAATATAAAGAGTATACTAGAATAGATTCCTTGAGAGTAATTGCCTACAATCTTTGTATATTTAAAAACATTGAATTTCATAATGTATTTTTTAAACCAAAATAACGAACAAAATTTCAAAGATCATATCTCCATTTGGCCAGATATCCGATACTCGGTGAAATGTTCATTCGACCAGATCAGGTTGATAAAAGTTGATACATTCAGATTTATTTATGTATTAGAATTAACAAATATGTCAGTTGTCTATTCGGTCGTTCAATTTTCGGTCAAATGTCCATTCGGTTAGATATCCGTTCACCCAAATGTTCGTTGATGAAATATCTGTCGGCCAAATATTCTGTCCGGCCACGCTTGTATTAAAAAAAGTTAATGTTCAAATTCAAGCAGTTTGGAATCGCAAATAATGTGCACAATTTGATCGAAAATAGAATAGAAAATAGAAAACAAAGGGCTTTATCAATAAATCTGCCTCGGATTGGACACCAATCACTACTAGTGGTGTCTCACAGGGTCTGTTTTCGGATATACACATATATACATAAATAAAATCGATGTTGGAGTCAGAGAGAGAGAGAGAGAGAGAGAGAGAGAGAGAGAGAGAGAGAGAGAGAGAGAGAGAGAGAGAGAGAGAGAGAGAGAGAGAGAGAGAGAGAGAGAGAGAGAGAGAGAGAGAGAGAGAGAGAGAGAGAGAGAGAGAGAGAGAGAGTGTGTTTCATGAATTAGTAACACTGGTTACTTTAATGTGCCAGATTGTCAGTGGTAACGGTGAGTGTGTTGAGTGAAGGGTGGGTGGGGCTGAGGGTGGGCGATGACACACACGACACAGGCTGGTAACGGGGAGGGGCAAGTCGGTTGCCGGCTTTGTGCAGCTGGACCTGCGGCTGCAAGTTCGTTGGACAAGTGACCAACACGAAAAAGTTTGGCTCAATTAATGTACTTATATCTCACGGGTGATAAGACGACTTCTTATTATTTTTCTGTGATGCATTTCAACTTTCGTTTCAGTTGAAAGGAGCAATTTTGACAATGGTGAGGCTAGTCCTGTCTCCACGTGATCCATGCCACTTGATCCCTGATCCTTGACTCTCAAGTGCCGGGCACAGGCACTGAGCCTCTTTACAAAGGCGCAGGAGAGAATCTTCCTACCTGTTGGCTTAGTGTTGTATGTGTCTGAGGGCCAGGCAGCAGGGAGCGGCACAGGACTGTTAAGAGACAGACAAAAGTTGCTGCATCATAGTCGGGATTCAGAAAAGACAGACAAATCAAAACAATTGTCTATTGAATACTTGATAATTATGTCTTAGTGTTTCTTCAATTTAGTTACAGATCATAAAACCTTGAGAACAATAGTGATTGGCTGTAATAACACAGTACCTTCGTAGTTCACGTAACGGTAGTATCATCGTACCGTCAGTCACTTGTTACCCGTTTTTATTGACGCATCGTGACGTGTAGGTGCACCTGCTGCTCCATTAGCTCCTTAGTGCACACCAACATCCCACGGGTGGTAGGAACATGTACTCACTCTGTGCACTAATATGGTAAGCAATAACAGAGATTTGAAGTGAACGTTTTTTTTTTTTTTTTTTTTTTTTTTTTAATTATTATTATACTGCTTGTGCTGCTGCTACTGCTGCGTGTGCTGTTGCTGTTGCTGTTGCTATTGTTGTTGTTGTTGCTGTTGCTGTTGCTGTTGTTGTTGTTGTTGTTGTTGTTGTTGTTGTTGTTGTTGTTGCTGTTGCTGTTGTTGTTGTTGCTGTTGTTGTTGCTGTTGTTGTTGTTGCTGTTGTTGTTATTGTTGTTGTTGTTGCTGTTGTTGTTGTTGCTGTTGTTGTTGCTGTTGTTGTTGCTGTTGTTGTTGTTGTTTTTGTTCTTGCCGTCATTATTATTGTTATTATTTTTCTCATTATCATTGTTATTATCATTATAGCCCTGCGGTTGAATACTACCCACGCATTCCCAGCAGCTCGCAAAAGGCGACCTAAAGGAACGGAGTGAGGGTTCTGGAAGTTCCTCTCTGTATTCTTTCCTATGAAAAGACAAGCCGTAGAGGGGAAGGGGAGAGTAAAGTTTCCCTGAATCCTAAATGCCTTGTCTTGGCTGCCATCCTTATAAGGAGTTATAAGGGTTATAAGCCTGTTACATTAATTGATTACATTGTAACTGTTATTAATATTATTTTTACTATTATTATTTTGTCATCATTATTGTCATTATTATTATTACTATTATTATTATTATTATTATTATTATTATTATTATTGTTATTATTATTATTATTATTATTATTATTATTATTATTATTATTATTATTATTATTATTATTATTATTATCATTACTATCATTATGACTTATGAAGCTGTTTGTGTTAGCAGTGCCATGTTTACCCAAAATTCCACAGGACAGGTGCCTTAGGCCTGCACTAATAGATCATTATATACATGGCTAAATCTGAACTCGTATAAACCTGCATCAGCCTGTACCTGATGCAGGCTGATAGTGTTCCTGTCCCTGGACCGCTGCTTCTCTCACCAAGACAGCGAGGTACTTGCACCACACTCACGCCGCGTCCCTGCCACCAAGTTCATATGTCGGATGTTCGCAGTGATAGTGAGTCCACAGCTGCCCTCACGTTCCCCAATGGAAAGCAGGACAACGATGACCCCGCCTGAACCGTAATGGGCGTGGTTCGTCTGGTCATGGTGTCTCCGGTTGTATGACCTTTGACCTCACACCTGTGTTGCCATGCCCCCCAACACCAAATGATATAGGGTCATATAGCCACAGATATGTTAATGGGGCAGTTATTTAAATTGTAAATTATTCCATGATAAATGGCCCGGCGTTCCCACCCCGGACTCTGAGTCTTCACAAGACACATGAAAGTGGTGCTTGAGCAACCTCCTCTCAGATACTACTTAAACGTTATTCAAAAACGCAACAAGCCCTGTCGCTCTCCTATCCTTTAGACCAGTAAGCATTACAGTTTCGTCACTGCGTTATTATTTTTCATTCCTCTTTTATTAGCGTCTTCCTCGTTCAGATGATACTCTCCTTGAGATCACTAACTGCTGAGCGAGAAGCTGCCTGATCTGCACTCAGTGTCACCCGCTCCACTACCATCACCGCCACCGCCATCACCACCAGGGGAGAAAGAGATAAAAGAGACTCTCGTTGACCCGTGCTGAAGAAAACTTCCCGCACAACACCTAGACAAAAGGTTCAGCAATGCAATGCTAGACATTGGCACAGGGGGCGGGTGAGGCGGCATCCACTCCAGACGCCGCCCACTCTTACCCCGCCACGCGTGTCGGCCTTGAGGGAAGCCTGATGGATGGCAGCAGTGCTGCGGCTTGAAGGAAGAGCCTGATGGATGGTTACCACAGCTCTAAGAAGCGAGTCTGCTTTGGCGCATCACCTCACCTCACCTCGCCTATATAGTGCACATCGCTCTTCTCGCCACTCACCTGGAAAATCTCTAAACTGGTTTGTAGGTCCTGAAGTACCCGTGAATATTTTCATTAAACGCTTCTTTTTTTCCAAGCAAGTTGTTTTGTTCTATGATTTTTTTTTATAAATGTGTTTTCTCCGAATGAATTGTTTTTCTTTTTTTTATGTGTGAAAAGCTTAGATACATTCGAGGGTGACCTCCAGGCGTTCCGAGCAGAAAGAGCAAGACAGCCGTTTTGGCACTCCCTACAGGCAGGGATAGATGGATGAGCAGGCGGTGGGAACTCTGCTGGACGAGATCCGAAAGACGGCGTGGAACTTGGAGGATGAGGATGTATGAAAACAGGGGGATGGTACCTGGTGTGTGTGTGTGTGTGTGTGTGTGTGTGTGTGTGTGTGTGTGTGTGTGTCTGGAGGTACGATGTGTGTGTGTCTGGGGATACAGTGTGTGTGTCTGGAGGTACAGTGTGTGTGTGTGTGTGTGTGTGTGTGTGTGTGTGTGTGTGTGTGTGTGTGTGTGTGTGTGTGTGTGTGTGTGTGTGTGTGTGTCTGGAGGTACGATGTGTGTGTGTCTGGGGATACAGTGTGTGTGTGTGTGTGTGTGTGTGTGTGTGTGTGTGTGTGTGTGTGTGTGTGTGTGTGTGTGTGTGTGTGTGTGTGTGTGTGTGTGTGTGTGTGTGTGTGTGTGTGTGTGTGTGTGTGTGTGTGTGTGTGTGTGTGTGTGTGTGTGTGTGTGTCTGGAGGTACAGTGTGGGTAGCAACGTGCGTCCTTGGGCTGCGGTCGCTGGGGCGGGTCGCTGGGCTCCTACCTGGACTGTGGAGAGGTAGGGGGTGGGGCGGAGGAAGGGCTGAAGAGATGAAGGGAGGAAGGACAGAGGCAGCGTGGGCAGGAGAAGGGGGTGGGTGGTAGGGATGAAGTGTGTCTGACCTTTGCTGCGTTTGCGAAAAGTGGCAGAAATGATCCCCTTACAGTGGACTTCGAAATGAAATTGTGATAGTAAATAAGACTCAAAATAAATGAAAAACAGACTAAGATGTATTTTCAGTCGGCGAGGCAGGTAAACAAGAAGACAAAACTATCAATAGACAGGTAGATCATGCGGGGACGCGACTCGGGAGAGACAAAGACAACAAAGGCAAAGGCGACTATAAGCCATGTTTTGGGGTGAATGTGTGGTGCGAGAATGACTGTGTGGAGGCGAACAAGGGAGGGATGGGGAGGGGGCGGATAGGGATAATGGGAGGGTGTAAGAGGAGACGAGTTAAGAAGGGATTAGGGTGAGCAAAGAGGAGGGAGGCTGAACTGTGATAAGGTAAAGGCGAGGAGGCGAGTAGAGAAGAGTGAGGCTTACGAGGTTGTACCATGCAAAGGATAGATTAAAAAGAAAAAGATAAGAGATGTGTAGAAGAGGAAGGAAAGACTTTAACGGGAACATGGTGAAGAGAGAGAGAGAGAGAGAGAGAGAGAGAGAGAGAGAGAGAGAGAGAGAGAGAGAGAGAGAGAGAGAGAGAGAGAGAGAGAGAGAGAGAGAGAGAGAGAGAGAGAGAGAGAGAGAGAGAGAGAGAGAGAGAGAGAGAGAGAGAGAGAGAGAGAGAGAATAGGATACAAAGTTACTGGATACGACTGAAGAAAGATCTGGAGATGGAGTGAAGAGCAGGACTGGGAACATAGATGAATGGAATCTCCACAACTCACGGGGAAGGTGTTCACTAATGAATATTTGAATGGTGCGTCGAGAGATGATTAATGGTTTGCGAGAGGAAGGGGCTGCGTGGGCGACGGAAAGTAAGGACTGGTATTTAAGTCCCTCATAAAGAACAGGTGGTTGAGGAACTCCCGTTGCCTCCCCAGCCACAGCTTGATGCCACAGTGTGCGTCACTGTGGCGCCCACACTGTCCCCATCGGAGTGAAAGTACTGTGAGTCACAAAGTACCACGCCGCCGCTGGCCCGTCGAGGGTGTTCCCGTGATGCATCATGAAGCACGGCTGTATCCCCGTCACCTGATACTGATGGGTCCACTGTGTAAATATAACCGGTACAATAACGCCATGGCTAAGGGTGAGCCGCCTCGCTGCATGCATTGCACACTTTTGAGGGCGTGCAGAAAGGCCACGCTGTGTGAGGCATCATCACGCTGCTTACGTAACGTCGACCCACATGGAGGTTGCGGCCGGCTCCCTGCCCACGGGAGGGGCGCCATGCCACGCGCCCCCACCCACCCACGGCCATTCTAAATACCATTGAAATTACATCAGTCTTTCGTGCATTATCATAATTATGAAATGAGTCTTACCTGAAAATAATTACTGATACCTGAGCTCCTTTGTTAGCAGCGTTCAGGTGGGGATCACATGAAGAAAACATGAAAGTGAGACTACAGGTTAGTCTGTGACCCAGCAGTTGGCCGGGCAGCAGGTCACCTGCCACATGACCTGGCCTAACCCCCGGCTCGTGCCTCGGCTTGATGCTTACCGATGGTATGCTCAAACGAAGAAGAGATACTCGGTGAAAAAATGTCAGACAAAGCATTGATTATCATTATTCCTATTATCATTATGGGAAATGTCATTGTTATTATTTTCATTATCAATATTATTATTATTATTATTATTATTATTATTATTATTATTATTATTATTATTATTATTATTATTATTATTATCATTATTATTGTCATTATTATTATAATAATAATTATTATTATGATCGTCATCATCATCATCATTGTTGAAAGTGGTCGTGCATTGACAGGTTATGAGGCAGTGGATGGCAGATGTTTGTAAATAGTTGTTCTGTGGGTGGGTGTGATGCCGTAGTGTTTGTTATCGCTTTGCACGAGTGTCTTTCTGGTGCTTTGGTCCGTCCAGTATAACAACTGGGAGTCAACAACACCATGATGGACTTGTTGTCAGAATTTGGATCAATCAAACAATTTCACGACACTTTCTATCCCGCTGCTACCACTTTTTTTTCACCACTACCACCACCACCACCACCACAAGACGGTGATGTGAGATTGTTTCATGTTCGTCGCCCGCTATAAAGAAGTGTTGTCAGCCTTACCTTGCTCGAGATATTAGAGTGGCGTGTTGTATTACCAGAAGCCGGCATGACAGGGGGAGTAAAGTTTTTCTCCCGATGTCGTCTTTTTTTTTTTTCTTGATCTATATAATTTCAGTCACCAGAGACGCAATGGCACTGAAGATACTTATAATGTTGGTATAAAAGTCCCTGAGACGCGCGCGGGCGTACACACACACACACACACACACACACACACACACACACACACACACACACACACACACACACACACACACACACACACACACACACACACACACACACACACACACACACACACACACACACTCACACACACACACACACACACACACACACACACACACACACATACCTGTGAAGTATTTTCAGGACGAAATGTCATGTGAATTTACATATTAGTTGTGTTTTGTTCAACTTCCGCCTCAAACACGACTTTTCTTTCGTCTAAATTCTGCAATGCGACCTTGATGACAAGATGTGTAGTGGTTAGCGTCCCTAGCTGACCACACTCCCAGGACGTCGAGGTGGTCACACTACTTTGGAGTCAGATTTCAAAATAGTACCGCAGCTGTAACCCATCTATCAAGGTGTTTGCATACATCGCTGGAGTGGTTGTAAGAGCTGTAGAACCAAATGTCAAGGAGGTTTCAGTGTCAACAATAAGAAAACAAAAACAACGATTGCCACTAATAAAGGAAGTTAGGTGGCTGTGGGTTGAGACAAGCAGTTTTTTGTTATTGTAATGCATGGGACGAAGATTGATGGAAACCAGACGACACTATAAGTATGCTTGATGGTGACTATGAAGGCTTGGAATGCAAGCACACTGAGGGGCGGAGTGGCGACGCGACACCATGTAGAGCAACGTCCTTGTCTTGCTTCACACGGAGCCTGCAGGGGAGCCGCACTTTCTCTCTGCCCCTCCTTCTCTCCTCCCTCACCTCACGCCCCTTGAAAGTAAAAGTTACGTACTCTAACTGTGAACCCATGTAAAACTCTTTCTTTTTGCATCATGCTGCCTACTTTTCTGTATAAACGCGTCGTTGCGCTGTCCGTTCCCTTCGTCGTGACTAATACTCGGGTGATTCACAGCGGCCAGACCGGCGCAGTCACCGCTCCGCCAAGTCGTCGCCTCAGCAGGCCAAAATGATTGTTCCGATCCTGGAGTTGTAAACGTATTTTTAACGAGCCCTTTAATAATCACTGCAAAGTGATTTTTCTCAGCCGAGGGACATTTTGCTACTTTATGGGACATTCCTTCCTTATTTATGTTGCGGGCGTGGCGCAACCCACGAACCATTTTTTGCCTAGGACAGTCGCGGGGGAGGCGGCGATCAGCCACCACCCTCACCCTCACCCTGAACCACGTCTCTTGCACTGGGATTTTGCTGAGTATTTTCAGTGCTTTGTTTCACATCAGGTTCTTATGTGCATACATAACTAATCTCGTGTCTGTATTCGCGGCATTGCACCTGTCTAGGATTTCCATAACAGTTTGCACTTTTGCAAATCCCACTTCTGAAGGCGATGAAAACATCTTTGTACAGTACGTACTTGTAATGCTTCAGTGTGAGCGTGATGACATGACGGGAGTAAGAGTATTGTCTCATAGGTTCTAGAGGTAAGGCTTTCTTCGTGAAAGAGCAGTTCATTACGAGTCGGCTTCACCAAACTGCTCGGCTTACTAGTAGTTCATTGGAGTACGCTGAGGCAAACCTCCACACGCAGAGGCCAGCCAGCCTCTCAGCGTCCTGGGAGCACCACGGCGCCGCGTGCCTTGATGGCGGCGCGAGGCAGGGCGACCACAAAGAATTTCCTTGGGCGGACCGAGAGTCAGCTGAACCATTTATTTTCGCACACACTTCTTTCTCGGGGCAGGGTTAAGGTGAAGGAGAATAATTGTTTTGAGAGGAAAGAAAGGCTGGTGGGCAAGTTAGCTCTGCCATCCCCGAGCTGGTGAAGGACACAGCAGCTGGGATTTCTTTGTTTTGTCAGTGGTCTTCGAATCTCCCTTTACTTTTTATCATCCTCTCCAGATGGCATGTCCTCTTCATTCTATCAAGATGACTTCTCAACCACTTGCGCACGTCACTTGATATTTGGTGTCTTCATTACATATTCAGTATTTTTTTCTTCATTTTGTCACCCAATCACAACCACCGAACTCATCCGCCATGTTGGAGGACAGTAAGATGCAGTGGTGAACGGTGGAAATTCCTCTGCGACTGCCGTGCCGCAAGAAATTCTGCTTAATTTCAGCGTGATTGTGTAGTGTAGTAAAGAGTATAGGAAGGTGATGTGTTAATCATGATTGAGTGTTAGCCGCCTGAGGAAGCACATAGCCATGATTTGAGTACATGTGATACTGTGCTGCACGGCGTGCTGGTGCCGACCAAACCTATCACTGGAGGCAGCCGTCAAGGTGCACACCTTGACGGTTTCAATTCGAGGACATACAAGACGATTGAGAGGAAGGGAAAAAATTATTATTCATTGTATAAACATAAAATATTATCTGATAGTTTGCGTCACAGTATCAGGAAAAAATATTCATGAAATTCAGGACACAACTAGAGCGAGTGCGCTAGGAAAAAGATGGGCTGGGAGTGGCCAGCACTGGACCTGAGGGCACCGCCCGTCTGGCCGCCAGGCGCCCGAGAAGAGGCTCGAGGGGTTACAGGGAGGCGGGAAGGTTAGCAAAGATAGCAATCTGTAATGCAGAATGGTGATTTTGTTATGACAAGATAAGATAAGGTTGTGGTTGGGACGCCACCCAGTTAGACCATTGTTCATCAGTGTCGTTCTGACGGTGTGCAGCTGAGGCTGTGCTGCGATCTGGCGGTGCTGGTGTAGGGTGGCCCGGGGCGGGCGTTGGCCACCATAATTATAGCGGGAAGATCATCAATGTTGGGCCTCCACCTGCCCCGTCTCGGATCGGCCTCGCCACAGGGAAAATGGGGTGGTCTGGGTCTGTCTGAACCCCGTGGAGGGAAGATGTGTGAGGCTGAAGGAACGAAAGGATGAGTATGTAGGTGTTTGGGGGAGGAAATAGACTAATCCCTTGGACATTCAT
>JAXIVD010007107.1:0-20000 GCA_036785275.1 Cancer borealis
TATATATATATATATTTATACTATATATATATATATACATATATATATATATTATATATGTATATATATATATATATATATATATATATATATATATATATTTATATATATACATACATACATACATATATATACATATATATATATATATATATATATATATATATATATATATATATATATATATATATATATATATATATATATATATATATATAGAGAGAGAGAGAGAGAGAGAGAGAGAGAGAGAGAGAGAGAGAGAGAGAGAGAGCGAGCGAGCGAGCGAGAGAGAGAGAGAGAGAGAGAGAGAGAGAGAGAGAGAGAGAGAGAGAGAGAGAGAGAGAGAGCGAGAGAGAAAGAGCGAGAGCGAGAGCGAGAGCGAGAGAGAGAGAGAGAGAGAGAGAGAGAGAGAGAGAGAGAGAGAGAGAGAGAGAGAGAGACTGCCTTTTAACGAGGCGGAATGACCGTCATACTGGGCGTCACGGATAATGGTGGAAATGACGCGTGAATACATGTAAAATAGCAGTAATGAGATGATCGTGCCGTAACGAGGTATTTAGTTCATAAATGCTCAATTAACCACATTTCAAATTGGTGGGCATGTCATTTCATATATCACTCAAACGACCAATCACCCATACTACATCTCTTTTCTTTTGTCCTCGAACATAGGAACCTTTTATCAGACGTGTCAAATCCAGCAGTCAGTTTCTGGAAATTGATTTGCATTCTACTTACATTGCGTACCTTTAGGCAAAATATAATGTTAAAAGAAAAAGTTTATAAGCATAACAATGATGTTACAAAAGAAAATCACAAGTATATTTCAGCCGTATTTTTCTTTCTTTCCTTTTATTTTTTTTCTAGATTACTCAATAAATAATCGTATGTGATAAGTAATGATAAAATAATAGTTCTTATCATGTGTGTACGCCATTAGAAATACGTAAGTATTATTTTACACATTCTTACAAACACACACACACACACACACACACACACACACACACACACACACACACACACACACATATATCATTAATGAAACACAAGCAGGCTTTCGACAAGAATATTCTACTATGGACCATGTTGTTGACTCGTTTTAGCGGTAAAAGATAAATTTGTTTTGCTTATTTGTTGACAATAAAAATCATTTGATATGATGTCGAGAGAAGGTTTATGGTACAAACTTGTAAGGAATAATGTTAATGGTAAAATATTTAAAGCCATGCGTAGTATGTATTATAATGTAAAGTGTTGTTTAATTGTAGAGCAACATATGTCTGATCCTGTTATGTGTAATATTGGTGTGAGGCAAGCTGAAAACTTATCGCCATTATTGTTAGCTTTTTATGTTAATGACATACAAGAACAAATTATATAGCATAAACGAAGTTACTGAAACTTTAATGATAATCTTGTAAATTCCTATTTAAGATTACTGGTGTTGATGTACGATAGTGAGCAAAGCATGAAACAAGCTTTGATAGCTTTTTAGGTTTATTGTTCGTACTGGAAGTTGAAGGTAAACTTTAGTAATACTAAGTTAGTTGTGTTCAGTAGAGGTAAAGTTAGTACCAGTAATTGTAAGTTTCAGTTTGGTGAAGAGGAAATAAAGGTAGTTAGTGAGTATAAATACCTGGACATATTAGTTAGCTATAACGGTAGATTTAGGAAAGGGCAGTTGGAGCATATAGGAACAAACAACTAGGACCACGTACGCATTAATTGGTACTTCTCGTAAATATGATTTTCCAGTTGACAAACAAATTCAAATGTATAGTAGTATGATGGTACCAATAATGACATACGCATGGGAAATATGGGATAATGACATTGTGAGATAAATGAAATTGTTACAGATGAAATTTTACAAGCATGTCTTATATGTTCATAGATATACAAGAACGGATATTGTATATAGAGAGCTAAGAGTGTATCTATTAAAAATAAGTATAAAATGCAGGATTATAAATTATTGGTCATGACTTATTATAGGAAAAATATCAAATTGAGTTACGTAATGTATACATATTTATTAGTTACACACCTTTGGTGTTTATTCATCGCCATAGTCGGATTTTATAAGGATTATATGTATTGAATATGGATTGCCAGATGTGTGGTTGTCACATACTATTGATAATGAAAAATGGTTTATAAAGACTGTAGAGCAGAGGTTGAAAGATCTTTGGATAACAACTTGGGAGGTATAGAGGTGGCAGTCTAGTGGCTAGCGTGCGGATAAGACGAGGTCAGAGTCCCGAGTTCGAGTCTCGCGACAGGATGGCCACTTTTCTTTAAGAAAACCGCCGAGTGGCTAAAAGATCACCCACATGCTGCCATCATTATCCTCGAATGGGACTGCAACGTCAACAATATCGAGGAGCTTCCGCGGGCATTACCGATCACTACTGGCAGAAGGGAGGAACGTTACTGTAGTAAATGTAATAAAGGTCAAATTAGCGATGAATATCATGTTTTGTTACAGTGATAAAACCACGATATTATTCAGTCAAGAAACAGGTACATCCTAATTGTTATAAAAATTATCCAAACCCACACAACTCCATTACTTTGATAAATTCATGTGGATATCTGTGAATATTATGTCAATATCGTACGAAATTTGTCTAGAAGATATTGTGTCAACATTACCGAGGGGCTATGTTCCATACTTTTTTTTGTAAAAGTATGAGCAAATGAATCTATTACTATATATATGCACACACACACACACACACACACACACACACACACACACACACACACACACACACACACACACACACACACACACACACATACACCCACACACCCACACACATACACACAAAGCCTCAGCTGCGTTAACACAATGCAGTGGACACCTTTAAACCTCCCAATACCGTTACCTGTCCGCTGAACATATCCTATAGCTTTTGGAGTTAATCACTCGTTTGGCTTTCATTATGAAATGTGTGTGTGTGGGGGGGGTGAGAGAGTGAGAGAGAGAGAGAGAGAGAGAGAGAGAGAGAGAGAGAGAGAGAGAGAGAGAGAGAGAGAGAGAGAGAGAGAGAGAGAGAAAGAGAAAGAGAGAAAAAGAGAGAGAGAGAGAGAGAGAGAGAGAGAGAGAGAGAGAGAGAGAGAGAGAGAGAGATTTCAGTTTTTTTACGTGGATTAAATTTGTATAACTTTAAGGGCATACCAGGAACGTGGTCTTAGGAATACAGTCCAGCATCCAATATATATGTAAAAGTCATATCGTGAGATAAGCTTTATAAAATGTAATTTTTTGATTCCTGTGGGTACGTTAGGAAAATACAGCTAGGAGAGCAACGGGATGAAAGAAAGCGTAACCTAGATCAATAACCTATAATGACGATGAGGCATCAAGATAGAGATAAGATAGAACATTTATATATTGCTAAAGGGCAAATGAATGAGGGCACGTACTAAAGGAACATATATCTTCAATTATTGTTAATGACTGATTTGATTGTATTATTGTCTTACAGCGTCACGACAATCATAGAATCATTGGGGACATACGCCGAGGGACGCGTCGCCTCCCCAACCCTCCGACGCCAGCTCCGGCGATCATCTTGTGCAAATCTCCATGCAAGCCCTTGCCGATACCAATTAACTCCCAACAGGAAGCATCGACTTGCCCCAACCACGAACTTTGTGGGCGTCCCCTTGGCCTCCTCCATCCCGGGTTATCCCTTTCAAAGACAACCCGACAAGCAGGATCAGCTTCTGGGTAACGTGCCACATACCCATACAGCTGGAGTTGTCGTTGACGGACTATGCTGGTAATAAGACTTGATTAAATCATACAGAGCAGTTGCTGATTTGACACGGTCATTCCTGTGATAACTCATGATTTTGCGAAGGCATTTATTACCAAAGACATCAATTTGCCTCTTCAGATCAGTGTTCAGCGTCCGTGTCTCACAGCCATACAGTAAGACAGGGGTCACCAGCGACTTGATGATTCGAATCTTTGTCCGTCTGCACAGGTACCGACAGCGCCAGATAATCGTGCTGAGCAAGTCTATAACACCATGGGCCACGCCAATTCCCCGTAAGACTTCTTGACGTGACCCACCCTTGCTATGGACCAAGATATGTGAAACTGTCCAAAATTTTAATGTCCTCGCCACACGCATGAATAGACAGTACTGTTTCATCTAGCAAGCTTACAATCAACTGAACTTTAGTCTTGGGATAAGAGACCTGAAAACCTAAAGCTTTCACCTCTTCCTGCAGTGCTTCGAAAGCTATCATCAGAACCTCCAGTGACTCAGCAAAGATTATTGCATCATCGCATAAGCAAGCTCAATAATCTTGATGTTGCCGACAGATGCTCTACAGTGACTTTGGTCCACATCTCTTCCCAATACCCAGTCCATGCGTGTATTGAAAAGGGATGGAGCTAAGATACACCCGTGCCTCACTCCCGTATGGACAAGAAAAAAGTTGGACAAGATCCCTCCAACCCCACACACATTTCACAGGACTATCAGTCTCGGATAACAGGCTAGTTAGTAGACCAATAATCCCTGCAGGAATCCCGCGGAGGCGCTGAAAATACCAAAGTGTCTCAACCTCGGCCTCTTTGACTTAATCAATAGAGGGTGCAGCAGATTTTCAAAGTACTTAGCCCAACGAGCTATTTGTCCATCGGCATCTGATGCAAGGCAACCATCTGCTGTTCGGATAGCACTCATCCGAGATGTAGACATGGGACAGAGCTTCTTCAGTGCTCGATAGGTTGGTTTGAGGTCATTGGCATTTAAATGACCCTCAACATCCTCTGCGAGACTCCTGACATACCTCTCTTTGTCTCTCCTCAGAAGAGTTCTAGTCCTACGGGACAGAGCCCTGCATTAGTCCCGGTTCACAGCCAGCCTAGCAGCGCGGCTCTTCTCTATACTGTCCAGCGTCTCTGCTGAAGCGAACCTACCCTGTGATCTCAGAGCCCCCCAACATACCCTCTGGCAATCTCAAGAGTTTTGCGTTTAAAGGTATCACAAAGTTCTACCGGGTCCCCAGTGACGTAGATCACTTCAAATCGATTTGAGACTGTCACTGCATACTCATTAGTCCTTCAGTTTCTCAAGATTGAACACATTGTGATCACATCTTGATATCTTTCTAGACCTGACATGAAGCTTGATTATTGTAACAAGCTTGTGATCAATTGCAAATATTTCGGCACTCCGAAAAACCCTGAAGTTCTAGAAGATTCTCCAACGAGTACTAGCGATGAAGAGATCAGTCTTCTTTGCTACTTCTCCGGCATTGTTATATCAAGTTCAGCGATGCAGCTCTAGTCTATAATACCAAAAAACTGCAATTTTTAACCTTCTAGATTTTGCAAAATTCAGAAGGAGAGAGCAGTTGGTGTTCCTGGTACCAGAGCCATGGGAACCAACACATAACTCGTAGCCAGCTCTCTCAGTTCCTGTGGCAGTATTGAAGTCGCCCAAGACAATGAGTGTGTCCCAGCCGGGGCACTGATCCAGAGCAGAGTCAAGTTTAGCGTAGAACATCTCTCTCTCGTCAGCCCCACAAACCTCAGTAGGAGCATACATTGCAATAAGAGACATAAAGCCCAAGATGTGCTTCAGCCTCAATCGCATTATACGCTCATCAACCGGAATAACCTCAACAACGGATGGCTGCAATCCCTTAAGACGGGCACCATTGCTCATACCGCACCAGTAGTAGGTAAAACCTCTGCTACAGATCTCGCCACTGCCAGGCCTCCTCGTCCCACTATAATTATCCTCAGCCTACTGAGCTAATCCAATAAAGGATGCAGTCGGTGGTTTTCTGAGAGGCTTGATATGTTCCAAGAGCCTACACGACTGTCTGAGCAGGATTCTTTTATGCTATTGGTACCATATAATCCAGTACAACCAGCCGCATGATCGAATTGTCGGCGACTAAACCGGCTCCCCTACTGGACTAGTAAGGAGGTTGTGCTGGACATCCAGATGGATTGATAATAAAGGACAGATGAACTCACCGTGATGAGTCAATGGCCATCCAGCCCTAGTTATGGGTGAAATAGCGAGTCAGCCGGGAAATACTTCCACAGGATCTCTGCATCCCTGCCCGTGGCGAGCAGTCATCCCAGCCCCTAATCTGGCTGGTTTGGGTGGGGCTTGCAACCCTTCCTCGTAAAACTATTTCCTACTGGCACGACCAGATTAAGGAGTAGAGTCCGGGGTCGAGGCTCTGGTAGTGGGCGAAGCTTTGGCCGCGACACCGACCCGCATTTCCGGTAGGGTCCATCCACTCCCTTGTGATGCCAAGGCATCAGGTAGGCCTGATGGACTAAATGACCGGTGCAGGGCACAGCCTATGAGACCCTTGCATCCTGAATTTGGTGGGAGGATCCCCTCGCCGAACTTTTTGATTCTAGAGGTGACGGCAAGGCTACAGAAGCAGCGACTACTCGCCGAAACAGTTCTAGGGTTTCTGCGTCACAACAGCTGAGGTGATTATGTTATTGTCTTTAATGTTGATGGCATTCATATAGAGAGCGTGATAAGGTCAACTAGTATATTGTTACTGCTGGGAAAAGTTGCGTTTTTTTTAAGGATTTTCATTATTAATTGTCGCTGGCTTGGCTATTTCCTGAGAGTTGCCTCCGGTCAGATATTTTAAGGTCAATACCTGCCTTAAGAAAATGTAAGTTGAAAAATATGCATTGATCAAGACAAAATTACTCACACCTTAGGCCAACAGGCGCCTCCATGAGGAAAGCATCTACGTAGTCTACGCCGAGGTTCTTGAGGGACATGTCCAGGAACTTGTTAACTGAATTCCACCGCATACCAATCATGGGCAGCTGAGGGATAGAAAATATGTCATGTGAAATTTGGTGATATTTAGAAGGGATTTTTTTTTATAAATTATATATATATATATATATATATATATATATATATATATATATATATATATATATATATATATATATATATATATATAGTAATAAGATTTATGACTTCTCCGTAGCTACGGCGAAGTCATAAATCTTATTACTAAAGAGAATAAGGTGTCGAGAAAATACCTATAAGAAAATAATAAATGCTGAATTATCCATCACCTTTAACGAAACATGTCTAAGAGAGAGACTCCTCCTCATCTATACCCTTAATATATATATATATATATATATATATATATATATATATATATATATATATATATATATATATATATATATATATATATATGCCCCCGGGGAATGAAGTGTTAAAATTCCTACAGGTAAGTGGCTTTCTCCACCTACTGTAGATTTTTTTTTTTTATGTAGCTTTTGTGTAGCTTTTATTTGTTAGTGCTTTTATTACGGTGCAAAATGACCTCGATGTTGCGGCACCATGATCAATTGTCTCCAGTCAATCAATTAATCAGTGCAAGATCAACCTCAGCATCAGTGATAGGGGCTGGTCCAGAGTACTCCATAACGTCCAAGTTCAGGAGTGCCTGAGGTGGTGGCAATATTGTGTAGGAGTAAGCTCACAGCTGTGGTGTACCCGTGACGTCACACATCTCGTACTGCGCATGCGCGAGCATGAAGCCCACCATCCTTAGGGGTTTTACCCAGGTGTCCGAATGTTTTTTATATGAGCTACAGACTAAGTCCAAAAAACCTCTCAAACACACTGGTAACACTTTAACGACGACTGTGTCTTACTGTAGCCCACGGAACACGCTGGGAGGCTGCAGCTCGCTAGAACTTTCAGGAATCAGCAAAAACTGTAGAGCTGTGTAGAGATGTTTGTTGACAAACAAAGCATCATGGCCGACCCGAGAGATAGATAGATAGATAGACAGAGAGAGAGAGAGAGAGAGAGAGAGAGAGAGAGAGAGAGAGAGAGAGAGAGAGAGAGAGAGAGAGAGAGAGAGAGAGAGAGAGAGAGAGAGAGAAAGAGAGAGAGAGAGAGAGAGAGAGAGAGAGAGAGAGAGAGAGAGAGAGAGAGAGAGAGAGAGAGAGATACATACATGTATAAGTAGAATGTTTTATGTACGCATTTGTGTGATTGTTACTCTTGAATTAATAAATACATATTTATCAGCACATTCTCTTGGTTTCTGTTAAGTATATAATTTTGTAGATCGTATTGGTGTATTGATATCAGCTACCACCATTCGCCTTACCTTGGTGATGATGAAGAAATCACTCCTGCTGTCACCCCTTCTCCAGCACTGATTAAGCACCTTACCCAGCTCTTGTTCACACATATCCGAGTAAGCTGTGTCGAGTAGGGCTACGCCACGGTTGACAGCCCTGGCGAAGCACTTCCTCGCCTGCATGGCTTCCGTCTGTGGTAGATAATTGACTGAGATTTGAGCAACCTACTTAATTATTGATGGTATAACAAATTTCATATGAAGCTACAGTGATAGGAAGAACAAGTATATCATCAGGGGCATCAGATGTGTACCTAACACAATAAGAGGACATGATAATAAGAATTATCACTATTTATTTAAAATCTCAAAAAAATGAATAATGCAACCTAATAAATAGAATGAACAATTCTTATAATTAATCAGGAGTGTCATTATTTTCGTGAATTATGACTGTAAATAACTATTGATAAATTATGAGATAATTATATTTAGTTATTAGGAAATAACTGTCTAATCATGATGTTCTATGAAAACTTGTGGAAGCATTTTGACAAGCAGTGTTTTCGTTCAAGAGGAATTCGGCCATAAGCAATTGACTTTCGTTAGTAAAATGAATACAAAAATATACAGAAATTGATTTAACACTCTCCTTCCATGCATCATAATTCACTTTAAAAGCTGTACTTAGACTCTCATTTGACGATGACGTCATCGAGCAGGATGTTCAACCCAACCTTTGAGGCACTACATAATGGGACGTCACGGTAGCACCAGTGAGTTTACTGTCACTCACCGACATTCCATCATGGCTTTGGTTTTGGCCAGTAATCCACCGCAATGATATCAAGAGATATTAAGAGACAGAAGGCCTTGAAATTTTGAGATGTAGGGTTCCTCGTCATTCAGACAACATTTCACTATGAGTGTCTATATACACGACTGTAATGGAAATAATTATTCACTATGACAGTGTCTATATACACGACTGTAAGGCAAATAATTATTCCCCTGGCGGAGTGGAAAACGTTGGGCGATCTCCTTACACCCATGCTTAGGTTAGGTTAGGTTAAGTTTGCTTAGGATTACTTAAAACTCCTATTGATTATGATAATTTTGAATTAATCTTTTTGTAGCAATTTTTAACTTGGGTAAAAAAAAATTGTATGGCATAACAAGCATCAGATTGATTCAAAACACATCAAAATTTATCAGAAAAAAATTGCTTTGTCCAAAAAACAGACTGGGTCATCTTGCTATTTTTTACCCTAATTTAACCTAACCATAACATAACCGTAGCCTAACATATTCACTATGAGTGTCTATATACACTACTGTAATGCGACAATAAGCTATAATTGATATATCATCTTCACATAACGGTCAGTAACAGGCAATAATTCATATATTTTCAAATATTGGTATTATGTTATAATCAACATATCTTCAAGTACCAGTAATAGGTTATAATCAATATACATCAAAATAATGGTAATAGGCAATAAAATAAAATAAAAGCTATAAAATAATGGCAATAGGGAAGGCGGTGCTTAGTAGTTAGTGTGCAGGCAGACCAGCTCAGAGTCCCAAGATCGAGTCCTGTGAGGATCTGACCATTTTTCTTTGGAAAAACCGCCGGGTGGCCATAGATACCCACATGCTGCTATGAATACTACCCTCGACTGAAACTGCAATGTGAAATGCAACAAGGAGCTTCCACGGGCTGCATGAGTCCCTTAAACCCGCTCTACTAACAGGCGGAAACCGACCATTACAAAACAAGCCTCCATCCAGTTACCGGTGCCATAGGTTCACGTCATCAAAAAAATAAACTATAATGAATCTATCGGCTTTAAATGCTGGTAGAAAATATATGTAAAGCATGATATTAGGCTATAATTAGCATATCGTCTTTATATTATGGTAATGTAATATGATTAATATATCTTCAAATAATTATATTATGCCATTGTTAAAATATCGTCTTTTGACATTGGTAATAATACATAAAACATATCTCTGCATATAATACTAAAAAGCTTTAAATAACAATGATATTATATAATTAATAAGTTTTCATATAATACTAATAGTCAATAACTAATAAATCGTCTTTAAATATTGATAATCACATTTAATTAATATATTTTCAAATACTGATAATAGGCTTTTAATAAAATCTTTAAATATCAGTAATTTGTTATGATAACTGTTATCAAATATCAGTAATAGACTAATATATATGTTTTCAATATCGGCTATAATTAATCATTCATCTTCACATACTGGTAATTAATATTTGATTACAGTATTGCCATAAAAAAATTTATATTAGTAATTAAGTAAGTATTGATATTCTTTCTTTATATACCAGATGCATTATCTTCATACAATTTTGGTCAAATTATTTGTATTTCAGTAGTGTATGTAATATAATAATATAAATATTTCAACTGAAAAATAATTAAAGTTAGCAGTGAACTTGGTGATGCAATTGCCACATGTTACCAGAACCAAATGAACAAAAACTTTGAAGCACAACTGTACACACACACACACACACACACACACACACACACACACACACACACACACACACACACACACACACACACGCACACGCACATATGCTCAAATATATGCGTGTACATGTAGTATGTAAGTAGTGTATATGTAGTACAGTGGTCAAGCGTTCGGGTATGCGAACTTAGGTCTCGGGTTCGATCTCCCGATATCCGCTGGCCACTTGTCATTATTTGGTATTACCACTGTGATCAAAGACTACCCAAATTGCTCTCATACTGTCCTCAAACGGAATTTACAATGTTTATATGCATTTGAGGCTTTAGCAGCGATTAGCCTCTCATCGTTCTCAACATATTCAATAGAGAACGTAAAACCTTCGAGGCGTCATTATAAAAAAAATATAAAAACCTACGCCAAATAACAGGCAAGAGGCAAGTCCATCCTGCTTCTATGAAAGCCTGCTGGCGCCAACGGTTTATGATATAGAAGAATAAATATTATATATATATATATATATATATATATATATATATATATATATATATATATATATATATATATATATATATATATATGTGTGTGTGTGTGTGCACAAACACATACACACATGATATGCTATACTAGAATGATAATAAAGGGTGGGAAGATGATAATGATGAAAATGACGAAAAAAGGTTTTCCTGAAACTGCATAAGTATCTATAGATGGATCACTTTACTTAATTCTAATAAAGTTCACTACAGTATATCTTGCAAGGACTAGGCTGTCGATATTAATAGGCTTCATGTTTAATTAATTATTCCTTATTCTAAAATTTAAACTATAATTACATAATTCTGTTTAGCTCAGCAAGATGCAGACAATATGGAAAAAACGTCAATTAAGACAATTTTTGATAGAATGACTCAATAACTATGCACTTTTCGCTAATTCACATACCCTCTTTTTAGTATTGAATCTCAAAACTAGTAATTCCTCATCCAATCCTGAAACAACACTGTAGTTATGTATGATTTCAGTGGTTCATTCCTTAATATTAATTTCCGTAGTAACACTAATGTTTCATGTGCAGATTCTTTGACAGCTTGGTTGGTAACAGATGCGTTACTGAAGAATTGTAGTACCAAGTTATACATTAATCAATTGGCTTTCGATTTTTTTTTATTGAAAGTATATCTTTCTCTATCAAAAAATGTAATTCTAGTAAAGAATATATATATATACACACATATATATATATATATATATATATATATATATATATATATATATATATATATATATATATATATATATATATATAGTGGCGAGATGATGATGATAATCATAATTATGTCAATAATGATAATGACAATGATGATGATGATGAAATTAAAAAAAAAATTTCATTGTACTGCGTATGTAATTAGAGAGAAAATATTTTACTTGATAACCTGAACAACTAGCGCATAATTATTGGGTTTAGAATACAAATAGGCTTTCAATTAGATGAAAACAATGAAAAAAGATATTGTTACTATCATTATTATCATCATAATCATCTTCATTCACCTATCATCTGTAGAAATAATAAACATGTTTTAAGGGATACAATGCAAGTAATATGCTGCTGATTATGCTAGGCCGTATGATTAGCGATATATGCAATAACCCCTATTATAATAATAACTAAATTATTAAATAATTTTGCTTTAACACATCAGGATGCAGGCATTATGGAAGACAATCATCTTGTAAAACGTCAATAATGTAAGGATTTACATCATATAATAATAATTAACTAATTGCGAACTTTTCAGTAATACACTTTCCCTCATTTTAGTGCTAAATCTTAAAACTAGTAATTTTTTATTTTGTCGTTCAATTTATATATATATATATATATATATATATATATATATATATATATATATATATATATATATATATATATATATATATATATATATCACAAACAGGTATAACAATAGGCTTTTCTTAAGCAAATTTATAATTAAGGTTTTCTTGAATATAGGTTGTTGATGATGATGATGATAATATTGATACTGATAATGATGATGATAATTATTATGATGCTTATGAGGATGATTTTGATGAAACAAAATTATGTTAAAACACCATAAGTGCCTGGAGATAAGTGTTCTGGAGATAAATTATTTTGCTTGATAACCTGAATAACTAGCACACACTCATTGCCTTTTTATTTATATAAATATATTTTTAATTAGATAAAAATAATGAAAAAATATAGTGTTATTATCATTACCATCGTAATCATCTTCATTCACATATGAACTCAATAAATAATATAAATGCTTTTATGTGTATATTGCAATTGGTAGGCTGCCGATAGTACTAGGCTACCGATAGAACTAGGCTTCATAATTAGCGACTAATTCAATAATCAATATTGAAAATTTTATGTGATTATTACATATTTTTGCTGTATTTCATCAAGATACAGGCAATGTGACCGAAAATCATCTGGAAAACGTCAAATAAGTATGGATTTTACATTTGATGACAATGATTTACTAACTACGCACTTTTCGCTATTTTACTTACCCCCATTTTAGTACTGAATCCTAATACTGGTAATTTCTCATTCATTCCTGGAACAGACACTGTAGATATGTATGATTTCAGTGGTTCATTCATTGGTAATAATTTCCGTAGTAACACTAACGTTTCATGCGCAGATTCTTTGACACAGCTTGATCGGCAAGAGATGCGCTACTGAGGCATTGCAGTACTAACGTATTCATTAGTTTATCTGTTTTCGAATTTTGTTTATTTAAATCATGTTTTTTGATCAATTCATGTGTTTCTGGTAGAGCATGTTTATGTGTGTATATATAATATATATATATATATATATATATATATATATATATATATATATATATATATATATATATATATATATATATATATATAAATATGCACACAGTCGCCGAAAGGGGTCATGTGGCTTCGTTCAGATTGATTCGTCTTGGTGCCATCCGGATTCCCACCGAGGGCATTCATTACTGACTATTGAATCTTATCACAATTATTCATAACATTAAAATCCATTAAAAAAAACTTTTTACATACATTACTCGAATGCAAATCATTTTTCAAAAGATGTATGAAGACAATGCATCTGGTATATAATGATGAAATAGCAATATTTCCTTAATTATCCATATTAAAATTTCAATGACAATACAGTAATCATAGATTAGTTATTTTAATGTGAAGACAATATATTTCTTATATCCTATTTTAGATATTGGAAACATATTTAGTAATGGTTTAAAAGTATTATAGCCTATTTCCGGTATTTAAAAATATTGATTACAGTCTATTACCAGTATTTTGAAATATTGATTTTATTTCATTATCGTCATTTGATGATTTTATTGATTAAAGCCTTTTTTTAATTATTTTAAGTTGTTATTTATATCATATTACCACTTGTTTTAGACGATATATTCATTTTAGCCTATTACCATTCTTTTGATATATATATATATATATATATATATATATATATATATATATATATATATATATATATATATATATATATATATATATTGGTTATATTTTATTAGCGCTATTTGAAGACGATACATTAATCATATCTTATTACCAATCCTTAATATATATATATATATATATATATATATATATATATATATATATATATATATATATATATATATATATATATATATACACACATATATTGATTATATTCTATTAGAGCTTTTTAAAGACGATATATTAATTATAACTATTACCACTATGAACTCTGAACGCAGACCTCACCTTTCGAGAGAAGGAAAAAAGACCACACTAAGGGGGTTTCGAAAATAATTAGGATTTGTTAGAAATAGTATTTTCTTAAAAGCTTCAAACTCTAGTGCACTTGAAGGAATCGACTGCAGTGTAGCTACACAGGTTAGGTTAATTTTGGTTTCTTTGAACTTCACATGAAAGCGTGAAGTGAGCGTTGAAGTATTATAGCTTTCACGGACACTTGCCCTATCTGATAGTTCGTAGCAACACGCGTGTCCAGGGTCCCTATTACAGCCAATTACAGCGCAGAACACTCCCTATATTCTGCTGGCCCATCATTGGCACGCGGCCTCAAGGAGCTGGTGATCACCACTGATTACGCCACGCTCCAACTCTGAATTATACTTTCTATCTCTTTTTTTTACCAGCATTCTTTTTCTTTCTCAGTCAGTCAATACATAAATTACTGAAGAAAAAAAAGTTGAGGAACTCCGAAGTGTGTGTGTGTGTGTGTGTGTGTGTGTGTGTGTGTGTGTGTGTGTGTGTGTGTGTGTGTGTGTGTGTTAAGCCAAAGCATCACTCACGGTCATGAACAAAAACATTAACGATTTATTATCCTGCGTAAATTGAAGACTAAAGTGAAATGAATAATATACTCTGAACGTCAGGACCATTCCGAAAAATAAGCCAGACACTCTTTTAGTGACAAAATTACTTTGTTGATATCATTAGAAATCATATTGTCATGAGAAGGAAGAAGAAAGAGTAAGTGGGAAAGAAGAAGGAGAAGGAGGAGGTGGAAGAGGAGGATGAGGAGGAGTACAAAGGAAGAACAGACGGCAACAGTCCTACTGGACCTAACGAGGCTGTCTGTTTAGCTACACTACTACTTTAATATCTACTTGATAGAGACAAAAGGACAGCAAAGTGGAAGGCTCCTCCCCATCCACCTCTCCCTCCAGCCGAAACTGGCCAGAAGAGGAAGTGATACCATGTAGTATGGAAAAACTATCATGGAATTTGTATAGGAAAGTGAAAAAAACAAGGAGTAATCTATGCTAAAAAAATATTAAAATAAATAAATAAATAAATGAATAGATTGATAAAAAAAAAAATTACGCAGTAGTGAAATATTCGACTTGGTTAACGGATGTTAGGTGCTTATCGAGTTTTTCTTAAGCGATTCAATTGTAAAACTGTTAATTATTTGTGCTGGGAGAGAATTCAAAACATTTACGATTCTATTGAAGATAAAGTGCTTCGCTTCATTCGATCTAAAACGCTTACCAATGATCTTTAAGCCATTGTTACGGATGGTGCTTGTGAGATCGTTAGCTACATAGTCGTTTATGTTAATATTATTATAACCGTGGAAATTTTAAATAAACCTCAATTAGGTCCCTTCGTAGCCTACGTTTGGATAAATTTAATAAGTTCAGCTCCTTTAGTCGTTCTTCGTAAGACTTGTTTTGCAATCTTGGGATAATTTTAGTAATTCTTCTTTGTATTCTTTCCTGCTTATTAATATTTTTTCTACAGTATGGTGACCAAAATTGAAGGGAATATTCTAGATGAAGGCGTACAAAAGCATTATATAGTATAAGGATAACTTTTTCAGATTTATACTCAAAAGTTCTACTAATGAAGCTGACCAGTTTGTTCGCTTTTTTACAACGTCTGAAAAATGTTTATCTGGTTTAAGGTCGTTACTAATAATTACCCCTAAGTCTTGTTCATGGTTAACCTTGGATAGTTCAGAGCCATTCATTGTATATTTAGTAAATTGATTACCGTTACCGATATGCAAAACTTTACATTTATCTAAATTAAATTTCATATGCCATTTTTTTGACCAACTAACTAACGTGTCAAGGTTTGATTGAAATTGATTTTCTTATCGTCGACACATTTTGATATCTTATAGGTGAGGCCTTCATCAATGTACGATAATTGAATGCTCACGAGTGAACGAGGTGAATGTTTGAGTGAACGAGTGTATGGATGAACCCTTGTGGGGTTTGAATGTTTCTGATACAGTCTCATAGCACGTGAGCTCCTGAGTGTTAATTTTACGTAGCTTAGTGGATATCCATCCCGCTGCACCACTGTTCAGACCTCCTCAGTAAACAGCACCTGCAAACAAATTGTTTCTCTGAGCCGTAAGGACAGAACATGGCGCAGTGAGTAGAATGGAATTAGCTGCAGTTTTCTGGCCGGTTAAGAAATGTGGCACCTACCTCACTGGCCTTCCTCACTTCGACCTTATCGTTGATCATCGACCCCTGGTTCCAATATTGAACTCAAAACTGCTCAGCGAAATCGAGAATCCCCGCTTGCAACGTATACGGGAAAAGCTAAGCAGCTACACCTTCACAGCGCACTGGCAAAAGGGCTCTTCCCACTGTGCTCCTGACGCTCTGTCACGTGCGCCAGTTCAAGATCCTGTAGACGGTGGCAACGAATTTGGGAGTGGAGAGTCTGATACCCTTCACATTGCTGTGGTAGCTGCCCTTAACGCCGTCGGTGAGGAGGGCATCCGTCTAGTACCCCTAAAGGACCAGACGCTTGAAAAGGTGCGTGCTGCTGCCACATAGAATCCAGAGTACCAGGCCCTGAGGGAGTCAATCACCAACGGCTTCCCTGAGCACTGTCACGATTTAGAACCCCACCTACGGCCATACTGGGGCATCCGTAGTCTGCTCGCCCTGGACGACGACCTCATTGTATATGGTCCCAGGCTACTTATTCCTCGCAGCCTTCGACGAGATATTGTCACGCCTCCAGCGATGGACCGTACAAAACGTCGGGCTCGACAGACCACATACTGGCTAGGGATAGATAGAGACATCGAAAATGTTGTCTCTGGATGTCACATATGTCGTCCCCTTCTCCCCAAGCAGCAAAACGAACCTTTGTGGCAGGACGACGACCCTCCGAGCAGAGTTTTCCAGTCTGTTTCTGCTGACTACTTTCACGTGGCTGGCCGTAGTACCTACCTGGTATACGTCGATCGTAAGTCTGGGTGGCCATATGTGTCATCATGCCCACGATCAGCTTCAGCGGCTCATCTAGCCTCAGTTTTGCGCTCCGTATTTGCAGACACGGGCGTCCCGATTGTCCTGAGGACGGATGGTGGACCACAGTTCACGTCGTCCACATTACGCCGCTTCCTGGCTCGGTGGGGTGTGGAACACCGTGTGACTTCTCTATACAACCCTCGGGCCAATGATCACGCGAAAGCTGCTGTTAAGACCGTGAAGAAGCTAATAATGACGACAACTAGAGCGGGACACCTGGACGAAGACGACTTTGCCCGTGGATTGCTTGAGCTGAGAAACACTCCTCGCGCCGAAGGGAGATCACCAGCTCAAGTACTGTTTGGCCACCCCATGAGGTCAGCAGTACCCGCACATCATCGCTCGTTTGCCCCGGAATGACAGCTAGCAGCTGATGGTTGTGACGCCACCGCTGATCACCTCAAAAGTAAGGCGAAAGCACGTCACGATTCAACGGCTCGACAGCTTCTAAGCCTGCGTGTCGGTGCGTATGTTGACGTGCTAAGCCACGCGAGTGGTCGATGCAATCGTGTTGGCGTCATCACTGGCATCGGATCTCGTAGAGACTACTTCAAGATAGGTAGTGGGCGCATCCTATGGAGGAACAGGAAGTTCCTCCGCCCCCATCATCCGTTCCTGGCGGAAAGCGTGCCTCAGTCTACATCTGCAGCGAAAGCTTCAACAGGACATGCCAGCGCACAGGGTGCTCCACCACGCACAGAACCGTGCGTAGACACAGGAGAGTATCCAGCTGCCCCACGCCATAGTTGCTGTTGGCGGCAAGCGCCAAAGCGATTGGAGATGCAATGGGGGACTCGGACATATGACTAGGAGATGAGTTAAGACATCGTGAAGTGTTAAGTCTACCCTGATGTCTTGGGGGGGAGGTGCACGATAGTTGAATGCTCACGAGTAAACGAGGTGAATGTTTGAGTGAACGAATGTATGGATGAACCCTTGTGTGGTTTGAATGTTTCTGATACAGTCTCATAGCACGTGAGTTCCTGAGTGTTCATATTACGTAGCTTAGTGGATATCCTACTGCACCACTGTACAGACCTCCTCAGTAAATAGCACCTGCAAACAAATTGTTTCGCTGAGCCGTAAGGACAGAACAATCAATATCATTGACAAAAATTAGAAAAAAAATGGGACCAAGTACTGAGCCCTGTGCCACACCGATTTTAACGTCTCGCGAGTTGGATGATTTATCATTTATGACAACTCTTTGCCAACTCATTTAAGAATTTTCCTAGATATGCCGTGTGCTTCTATTTTTATTTTTAAATAACCGTTTATGGGGAACTTTGTCAAACGTTTTTTGAAAGTCAAGGTAAATTATATCAATCGCTTTTGTCTCGTCATAAATGTTGAATACATCGTTATAAAAGTCAAGGAGATTCGTTAAACAAGAGTGCTTGTTACGGAAACCATGTTGAAAATTATTAATCATGCTATTTTCTTCTTTCCATTAATTTACCAACTACGGATGTGAGGCTGATTGGCTTGTAGTTAATCGCTAGTGTTTTATCTCCTTTCTTTTGCATAGGAGTAACATTTGTTAATAATAATAATAATAATAATAATAATAATAATAATAATAATAATGTCGGGAACTTTTCCTGAATTTAAAGATTTATTGAATAGTATTGCAAGAGGTTTGCTCATTTGATATGTTGTCTCTTTTAAGTCTCCGTGCAATACAATCAGGACCAGGAGTTTTATTTACTTTAATTTTATCAAATGCCTTAGTTACAGCATCCTCAGTAAAGTCACAATCGCATAAAGGAATTAAGTTAGTTTAGCTGGGATGATTTCCTGGATTTCATAGGTGTCTTCAACGGTAAAAACGGATGCAAAATAATCATTAAGTACTTCAGCCATTTCTGAATCTGTATTTATTTCCTTACCGTTTGCTAGGTGGAGTGGGCCAATATTAGTTGATAACTTTTTATTTCGTACGTAGGTGTAAAATTCCTTGGGGTTGGATTTTGTTTTCGGCTAGAGGGAGGGGTGAGTATGGAGGAGCCTTGCATTTTGCTTTGCTTTTGTCTCTATCAAGTAGATGTTATAGGATAAGTGTAGCCACACTGTTGTTATTTGATTTTCCTTTGTCTTTCTTTTGTACTTGTTTCTTCTCCTATTCCTACTCGTGCTTTTTCTCCTCCTCCCTCTTGTCCTTCTCCTCCTGGTATCACTTTCTCTATCGGCTAGCTTCGGTTGGAGGGATGGGTTATTGGGGAGGAGCCTTCCACTTTGGTGTCCTTTTGTCTCTATCAAGTGTATATTCTAATAGTAGTGTAGCCACGCAAGCAGACTCGTTAGATTCAGTAAGACTGTTGTTATCTGTTCTTCCTTTGTATTCCCTTATACTTTGTACTCCTCCTCTTTCTCCTCCTCTTTCTCTTCCCTCTCCCTCTTTGACTGATCCGTAGATAAGAAAGCGGGTGGTATATCTTCGATGTTGGATGTGACAAAATCCTGTAAAATATTGGA
>JAXIVD010007108.1:5000-12500 GCA_036785275.1 Cancer borealis
CGTGTCCTGAATAAAACTGAGACTCCTCAATAGAATAATGATAATAATGATGATGATAATAATAGTAATAATAATAATAACAATAATAATAATATTAATATTAATAATAATAATAATAATAATAATAATAATAATAATAATAATAATAATAATAATAATAATAATGATCATGATAATAATGCAAGATATATGTCAAATAAAATCAAGAGGGAATTATATAATAAACGTGCTAGAATATTATTATTTTTATTATTATTATTATTATTATAATAATAATAATAATAATAATAATAATAATTATTATTATTATTATTATTATTATTATTATTATTATTATTATTATTATTATTATTATTGTTATCATGATTGTTATCATTTATTCATTATTTATTTATTCATATATTTATTTTGTGGTGGTCAGTGCAGAAAGTCAGAGAGTCGAAGAGACAACACGAATCGTTTTATGGGGAATCAAATCGTCCTTCAGTTTCCAATTCCATTTGAGTTTGGAATCGTAGCAGCTCAGGGATATGCCTGCGTACGTGCGTGAGGTTACTTCACACTTTTGCCAGCAGAGCGTCAGTACCTTGTGTTACGTCTATTCCAAAAACACTTCAAGTGCCTCCTCTCCTAGACTACTCAAAGGTAAAGCGTCGCGCCACTTATTCGTACGCAGTGTAAGGAAACATTATATTTATCATGTTCTTTGGAATGAAAGGAAAGGGCAGATTCAAGGGCTGCATTGTGTTGGCTGGAGTAGAGCGAAAGGATCCCTGGGAAGCTAACAAACCGGAGAGGAAAGGAAAAGGAATTAAATGATGTAATGGTGTGTTGTGTGAAGGAGGTGAAGCGTCCAGTGGAGGGGAAATACAAGCTTGGCTGACTTAGGAAGGGGAAGGGAAAGGGAAGGGGAATGGGATGGAGAAGGGGATGGGGAAGGGATAAGTCACTCAGAACACAAAAACACATAAGTAAGTATTCGTAAAATTGACTTAAAGGGGAAGGGACGATATCCTATTAAAAATTAAAATATTTATCAGCGAGTGAATATTAAAGTTGGAAGTATGAAAAGAATGTGCGTATAATGATAGACATTCTAATGGTAGAAGAATGAAGAGGTGAAGGTGAAGGAAGAAACTGTTTTAAGTAGCATTAAGGTGGAAGGTGTGCGGGACGGAGGCAACCTAACTCAACCTTTATCACTCTCCACCATCACCCTAGTAACGAGTCTTGCTATGTCGGATCTCATTAAAGGTTGGAAAATATTACGTACACTGTCTGCCCTACGTAACCCCCGAAAACGCACTCGTATTTGTGTAAAAAGGAAAAGTTGACTCGCGACGACAGTTAGATAAAGTTTTACTCAGCAATTCGTCACTGGAATGTAGAAAAAAGATTGTTGTTCTGAGATTGAGTTCTTAAAGTGGAATGGTTTTGCTTCCTCTTTTTTTTTTTTTGTGTTGCAAAACGTGTGTGCTTCCAGAGAACGAGGAATAAAACAACGTATCATGACCTTCCATCTGTGTACTAATGTGTGTCCTTCAGTCATAAAAGTAAGGCTTGCTAGCAGCGGAGGAACTCAACTTAGTTATGAAACACACATTCCATCTGATCTTTATAATACCTGGAAGTATTTGCTCTTTATTATTTTTCTTTACAAAATAATTCCCGGCAACCCTTCCATTCCTTCCAGCTACATCCGTCTGGTAGCTACAAAATGTTAGCTAATGGTTGTCATGGTTTTCTCACTACGAGGAGATGTTGTGTTGTGTTGTGTGTCTTGAATCTTAATGCCTGTATATATGCGCTTATATATAATCGTCTGTTGATGGAGTCAAAGCCTAAGTATATGAAGGCGTTACATATACTTGCTGGTATAGAAAGGTGTTGAAGTAAAAGTATAAATAACTGATTGACATATTTATTTATTAAGATATTGAAGTCCTCGTAGTGTTATCACCTGATTTTAACCTCGTTGCCTGAAGATGTAAGAAGTGTAGGGCAGCAGGACCTTAAGTTAGGTTAGGTTAAGTTAGGTTAGTTGTTTTACAAAGAAAATCCGTCACCCTCACTTTACACTACTTTATAATCTTTCTTTTACAGGGAGAACTGACATCCAATGAATCACTACTTGTCTTATCTGATTAGTCTTAGTAGTGAGTGTTTGGCTGTGACGGCAGCTTGGCAGATCATCATAACTCATTCCTGTGATGTTAAAATGCTAAATGTTGATTGTTGAGGCCGATGGGAGAGGCGAGGACGTGCAGAAACTCATACAGATGCTAATTTGCCATCACCGTAGCGGGTTTTTCGCACATCAAGCTGTACAATAGAAGAGTCAAGACTTTAGTACCAAAAATTGAAATAATTTTACCCTTTATATATCTTCCTTCCATCACTATTATTACCACTAATTCTACCACCACTACCATCTCCACCACTACTACTACAAGTACAAGTAAACTCACCTCTTCATGTTGCTGCAAGACGAGTCATTCCACAGGAAGCTTTTCGAGACTCTCATTTCGACGCAGTCCTCATCACCAACATTATTAGGTTCACCTGGACCCCACCTGGCGAACACACAAGTAAATTAGTCAGTCCCTTCTCACCTCACACCCTCACTGCCCTCCAAGCTCCTTTCTATTATTACATTCTAATTTTTTGTGTGTGTGCGTATATGTGTGTGTGTGTGTGTGTGTGTGTGTGTGTGTGTGTGTGTGTGTGTGTGTGTGTGTGTGTGTGTGTGTGTGTGTGTGTGTGTGTGTGTGTGTGCGTGTGTGTGTGTGTGTGTGCGTGTGTGTGTGTGTGTGTGTGCGTGTGTGTGTGTGTGTGTGTGTGTGTGTGTGTGCGTGCGTGCGTGCGCGCACGTGCTCGTGTGGAGAAAGATTTTTTTATCATAGAAGATTAGAAGTAACGTTTGACTTACTTACCCATTGACTGTGTTACGTGATGCATCTGGCCATACATAGCTTCCCTCGGACCCAATGTCATTCAGACCAATCCAAGTGTCCTCCGTCGTGATAGCTGGAAAGTGAACACAAAATAAAATAAAACCAGGCCATGCAATACTTTATAAATCAGCAGGTTGAGTAAACTTCATTTGGTAGGAGAAAAAAACTGGCAAGTGAAGAAAAATAAAAGCTGATCGTACAGTACTTTATATATCAACAGATTGAAGTTGAGTAAACTTTATTTGGTAGGAAAATAAATAGATTTGATAAGGTGTACTTCCTACTTCCTTGAATTGATGAAATGTTGTAAAATAATATGTAATTCAGAAATCATATTACTTACCTGTTTGTATGAATTGATTAAGTTAGCTTACTTGTGTTTGACTAAATATTCAGGTACATATCCAAACTGATAACTCAAACTGATCAAGAAAAAAATAAGAAATCGAACACCATTGATATTTTTCCTGTACTAAAAACTCAAATTAACTCCGCATAAAAAAAGAAGATAAACTGAACTAATACATTACTTTTAAGGAAGGCGAATTGATCCTCAGAAGTGATCTTGGCGTAGTCTGCACTAATGCCGGTGCAGTAGTATTGTCCTTGTACCCAGTCTAACTTTAAACCATTGTTGATGAGGTAACACGATTCACCATAGAGGGACCATCCTTCTTCGCAGACCAACCTAACTGGCTTCATAGTCGTTGGTGCTGCTGTGGTAGGTGGAGGTGGAAGTGTCTTGGGGACTTCATCTTCGTTCTTATCACACACTATTAGGGTCGTCGACTCAATGGTGCTGGAGACGACAGTACTAGTAGCTTGGGTAGAACCAGTAGGTCTTGTGATGTCAGTGTTAGTGGAAGGTGTTGAACCAGTAGGTCTTGTGATGTCAGTGTTAGTGGAAGCTGTTGAACCAGTAGGTCTTGTGATGTCAGTGTTAGTGGAAGGTGTTGAACCAGTAGGTCTTGTGATGTCAGTGTTAGTGGAAGGTGTTGAACCAGTAGGTCTTGTGATGTCAGTGTTAGTGGAAGGTGTTGAACCAGTGATATCAGTGTTGGTAGAGGAAGTTGAACCAGTCCTACTAGTGATGTCAGTAGACGAAGTTGAACCAGTGATGTCAGTGTTAGTAGAAGGAGTTGAACCAGTGATGTCAGTATTAGTAGAAGGAGTTGAACCAGTGATGTCAGTATTAGTAGAGGGAGTTGAACCAGTGATGTCAGTGTTAGTAGAAGGAGTTGAACCAGTGATGTCAGTATTAGTAGAAGGAGTTGAACCAGTGATGTCAGTATTAGTAGAGGGAGTTGAACCAGTGATGTCAGTGTTAGTAGAAGGAGTTGAACCAGTGATGTCAGTATTAGTAGAGGGAGTTGAACCAGTGATGTCAGTGTTTGTAGAGGGAGTTGAACCAGTGATGTCAGTGTTGGTAGAGGGAGTTGAACCAGTGATGTCAGTGTTGGTAGAGGGAGTTGAACCAGTGATGTCAGTGTTGGTAGAGGGAGTTGAACCAGTGATGTCAGTGTTGGTAGAGGGAGTTGAACCAGTGATGTCAGTGTTAGTAGAGGTAGTTGAACCAGTGCTGTCAGTGTTGGTAGAGGGAGTTGAACCAGTGATGTCAGTGTTGGTAGAGGGAGTTGAACCAGTGATGTCAGTGTTGGTAGAGGGAGTTGAACCAGTGATGTCAGTGTTGGTAGAGGGAGTTGAACCAGTGATGTCAGTGTTAGTAGAGGTAGTTGAACCAGTGCTGTCAGTGTTGGTAGAGGGAGTTGAACCAGTGATGTCAGTGTTTGCAGAGGGAGTTGAACCAGTGATGTCAGTGTTGGTAGAGGGAGTTGAACCAGTGATGTCAGTGTTTGCAGAGGGAGTTGAACCAGTAATTACAGTGGTGAGAGGCGCTGTACCACAAGCCTCAATCTGGAGAGATGACTGTAGTTCAGCGGATTCTGCGTGATAAAGATATAGGCTGATCAGTAGCATCCTTACCTATACCGGAAGTGTCTCGCCCTGCTGGAGGTGGCGAGGTGTGTGTGAAGTGGGTAAAGGAGGCCCAGGAGATTGGATTGGATGATCTAACTATCTACTCAACTAATTCACTCAACTAACTCACTCACTCAACTACTTGCTTAACTAGCTCTTAATGTTATACAAAGGTGTGATTGGATGAAGCTGTTCTTGGTGATATCTAACAACTTTTCCTTTGACATTGAGTCTGTTGCCAATATGTTTCTCAGTTTATGTGCATTGACATTTTTCTAACCCATTTACATCATGGTCTCACCCAAGCTTCTTATCTTCCTAAATGCATATCAATACAATGACATGATTCTAGTGTAGGAGCAGCAAGGATCATTGTAGTTGCACCATAGTAGTAGAGGAAGTACCGCTCTGCTACATCAGTCACTTAGTATTGATAATTTCTCTTAACAAATCCTATTCATAGTAAGTATTGTTTCCACCAGTTCAGGCAAGTATTCAGTGGCTGCAACTGAGACAATCAATATAGCCTCGCTTGCTGTGCTTGTACTACTCACAATTTCATCGCTATCAAGACTAACTGACAAGGAAGATGCCTATTCCACACGCCTTGTTTGTTATTTTTATAGTTTAACCTCCTTGAAGTGACGAGGCTTGTGGTGCGAGTCAACTGACCTGAAATGTCTTGGACGAGGGAGCAGGTAATGGCGCCATCATCGCCGTACTCCTGCCTCACCATCAAACCAAACTGCTCCAGACGAGCCTCACGCCTGAACACGGGTCCCGCGGCCCATGTCTGTTGGTAGAACTTGGCTCAGCGGGATCACGCGTTATCATGCAAGTGTAGCCAACAACAACAACAACAACACACAGTTTGGCGAGTGAGTTCAGATTCACTAAAAACACATCACTGTTCTCATGCCTTATGCCCTTTTCACTCTGGCGATACTTACGTGCAAGTCAGTACAAGGAGAAGAACAGTCCACCTTGGGCGTCCGATCAGAGAAGTCGAGGGTGAGAGTATCGCTGCACACCACCTCTGCTGCCTGCCTCTCCACACCGCCCACCACGCCGCCACTCACCACCTGAAAAAACAATAGTGGGAGTGATTGTAATATTTGTTTTTTTACCCACATTACTTTCAGCACTTTTTCTATACTGGTGTTAGTCCTGAAATCGAGAATATAATGATCATAAAAAAAAAAAATAAATGAAAAGTAGTGTTCAAATAGAAGGGAACAAATTGTCGCTGAAATGGATGCATAATAATAATAATAAATAAATGGTGTGATAGACATTGAGAGAAAACAATAGACGGCTACATAATACTTTTAATGAAAATAATAATAAAAAAATAATGCTGTAATTCTAAATCTCTTCTGGAAGGAGTTTATACCATAGGAAATACAAAAAACCGAGAGAGACAGACTCTTTCCAAAATATCCTATACGAGTGATGTAAGGTTGAATGTATCGTTAAATTCTAGCATTAGGTAAATATAAAGTGTATGCATGAACTAGTCACAAATAGTTAGAAAGCAAGACAGTGAGGAAGAATTAAGGATCACTACTGAACACTCGTATTTCAAGGACAAGAACCACTTATCTAGAGCAATACTTTGAAGGTTAATCGTATCGCTATGACTAATGTTGTGACCTTGAGAACAGCCAGTCTGCCTCAAACTCAAAAAAATATCAATTGCATTAACTTAGAGCAGAATAAAGACGATCTGAGTCTAGTGTGATGTTTAGCAAAGGTATTTTTACCTAGATAATCGTACAAGGGTGATGGTATATTGATAGAGTTCTGTATTTATCGTAACTTTTTATACATATATTTAGTAGCTTATTTCATCTTTTGTTTGCATTTTGTTCCTTGGGTGTTAATTAATGTGTGATTAAGAGAAAGAAATGCACAAGAATACCCAGATAATTAATTGCATAAGGGTGAAGGAACATTAATAAAAGTATGTATAAAATTATTATATGCACATTAACTCACTCACCTTCACCACGAGGACAAGAACTGCGATATGTTGGCTCAGCATGGTTCGAGTGCAGCAAAGAAGTGCTGCTCAGGTTCTTATATACTCCAACATGCTACAAGTTTTTATTCAAATTTACTTAACACATCTATCTTTTTTTTTGTGGCGAAGGGGTGGGGGCGCTCAAATTTTTCTGGTAGTGAAGTAATTCCAGTGTAAACTTACGGAATTAATGTTACATCCTTGAATTTGTCTCCTGTGGTATTCAGTGTGAAAAATGTGTAAATTATGCTATTAAGTCAACACAAACAGAAGCTTTATAAGGGAGGGTATGAGGAGCACACTTGTCCCAACACACACTCTTTCCGGCTAAATGACACAGACTAAGTAATGTTAACGAACCTATTTATGGTGAAAGATGAACACTGTCACGCTGGTAATAGGTAGGCAGCCTCTTACATTCTCAAGGTCGTGGTGGGGTTAGAATTACTTTACTTTATACCGTGAATATGTGTGAAGTAGATTTTTTTTTTCCTCAACGCTTGTTTTAAGTGTACCTCTTGAAGGATCTTTCATTTTCATCCACTT
>JAXIVD010007108.1:17500-21383 GCA_036785275.1 Cancer borealis
GTGGTGGTGGGTGTTGCAAGGCAGGAACAGGGACAGGCGGCAGCAGAGGTGGTGTGCAGCGATACTCTCACCCTCGACTTCTCTGATCGGACGCCCAAGGTGGACTGTTCTTCTCCTTGTACTGACTTGCACGTAAGTATCGCCAGAGTGAAAAGAGCACAAGGCGTGAGAGCAGTGATGTGTTTTTAGTGAATCTGAACTCACTCACCAAACTGTGTGTTGTTGTTGTTGTTGTTGGCTACACTTGCTTGATAACGCGTGATCCCGCTGAGCCAAGTTTTACCAACAGACATGGGCCGCGGGACCCGTGTTCAGGCGTGAGGCTCGTCTGGAGCAGTTTGGTTTGATGGTGAGGCAGGAGTACGGCGATGATGGCGCCATTACCTGCTCCCTCGTCCGAGACATTTCAGGTTAGTTTACTCGCACCACAACACAACACAAAACAACATTCGTCACTTCAAGGAGGTTAAAAGACAAGGAATAGTGATATTCCGTCTCAACCTTCGTCTCACTTCAAGGAGGTTCAAATATAAAAAATAAAATAAAAATTTCACAGAAAATTCTAATACAATATAGTAAACTCATACAAACAGGATCTGAGAGTGTGGATACTGCTGCTACTACTACTACGTGCATGAGATAACCACTCACTGATGTAGCAAAGCATCATGAGGAATGCATTCAGAATAGTAGCGTCAACCACAGCTAATCCAAGGGAGGGAAGGATTGACTAGCTTATTATTTTTTTTTCTCTCCCCAGACTCCGTTGCCCTTCAATCGTCTCTCCAGGATGAGGCTTGTGGTACACTTCCTCCTGACACCACCACCACCACCATCACCACCATTCGTCCTGACACTTCAAGCATCATTCCTCCTGACACCACCATTACCACCACTAGTCCTGACACTTCCTTGTCGACTGGCCCAACCATGCTACCTCCTGACACCTCTTATGCTCCTGACAAGTCCTCTGTAGTTACCACCACTTCTCCTGACATCACTACCATCCCTACCGGCACAGGAACTGGTTCTGACATCACTACAATCCCTACCGGCACAGCAACTGGTTCTGACATCACTACAATCCCTACCGGCACAGCAACTGGTTCTGACATCACTACCATCCCTACCGGCACAGGAACTGGTTCTGACATCACTACAATCCCTACCGGCACAGCAACTGGTTCTGACATCACTACAATCCCTACCGGCACAGCAACTGGTTCTGATATCACTATCATCCCTACCGGCACAGGAACTGGTTCTGACATCACTACAATCCCTATCGGCACAGCAACTGGTTCTGACATCACTATCATCCCTACCGGCACAGGAACTGGTTCTGACATCACTACAATCCCTACCGGCACAGCAACTGGTTCTGACATCACTACCGTCCCTACCGGCACAGGAACTGGTTCTGACATCACTACAATCCCTACCGGCACAGCAACTGGTTCTGACATCACTACCGTCCCTACCGGCACAGGAACTGGTTCTGACATCACTACAATCCCTACCGGCACAGCAACTGGTTCTGACATCACTACCATCCCTACCGGCACAGCAACTGGTTCTGACATCACTACCATCCCTACCGGCACAGCAACTGGTTCTGACATCACTACAATCCCTACCGGCACAGCAACTGGTTCTGACATCACTACCATCCCTACCGGCACAGCAACTGGTTCTGACATCACTACCATCCCTACAGACACCGTAACTGGTTCTGACATCACTACAATCCCTACCGGCACAGGAACTGGTTCTGACATCACTACCATCCCTACCGGCACAGCAACTGGTTCTGACATCACTACCATCCCTACCGGCACAGCAACTGGTTCTGACATCACTACCATCCCTACCGGCACAGCAACTGGTTCTGACATCACTACAATCCCTACCGGCACAGCAACTGGTTCTGACATCACTACCATCCCTACCGGCACAGCAACTGGTTCTGACATCACTACCATCCCTACCGGCACAGCAACTGGTTCTGACATCACTACAATCCCTACCGGCACAGCAACTGGTTCTGACATCACTACCATCCCTACCGGCACAGCAACTGGTTCTGACATCACTACAATCCCTACCGGCACAGCAACTGGTTCTGACATCACTACCATCCCTACCGGCACAGCAACTGGTTCTGATATCACTATCATCCCTACCGGCACAGGAACTGGTTCTGACATCACTACAATCCCTACCGGCACAGGAACTGGTTCTGACATCACTACAATCCCTACAGTCATCGTAACTGGTTCTGACATCACTACCATCCCTACCGGCACAGCAACTGGTTCTGACATCACTACCATCCCTAGAGTCACAGTAACTGGTTCTGACATCACTACGGTTCCACCAACAACAATACCAGATTGTGCTGATAATATGGACACCATTGAAAGTATGTCAGATGAGCAAAAAGAACCTTTAGACACTACAATTCCTACCACCTCCACCACCACAACTCCTACCACCTCCACCACCACAACAACCACCACCACCACTACTACCACCCCTCGCCCTACCACCGTCTCGTACTCGTGTCCCAGAGGCTTCCAGTTGTATGGTACTTCCTGCTACCACGTGTCATCGAGTGAAGGTAGTTGGGACGATGGAAGAATTACTGCAAGTCGAGGAGCAGCAAATATGTCACCATCACTGACGACGATGAATTCAATTTCGTAAAAAGTGAGTGAAAACATCTAATTCACGTCTTTTGAATTGACAGTTTATTTAATAGGTTTTGATAATGTATGAAAAAGTGTGTATATTAGAGATGAGTTCAATTTCGTAAAAAGTGAGGAGTGACATATTCTAACTAACGTCATTTTAATTAATAGTTTTTAATCATGTAAATACTGGATCCTTGTGTTATTATTGATGTTAGTTTTGTCATGTCCCTTTACGGCTGCAGCCTTGTGCTAATAACTAACTAACTAACTAACTAACTAACTAACTAACTAACTAACTAACTAACTAACTAACTAACTAACTAACTAACTAACTAACTAACTAACTAACTAACTAACTAACTAACTAACTAACTAACCTTTGCTGTTTAGGTCTGTTGAGTGCTAGCACGTGGATTGGTCTAACTGACAGGAGTAGTGAAGGCAGATACGTGTGGGACTCAGACGGCAGTGTTACTCGATACACCAAGTAAGTATCCTATGTCCAATCCAGTACGTAGTTTGATTTTGATTTAATTTGATTTAATTGTATAGCTTTATTGAACTATTAGTAATTTAGATCATGATTTCTCAGTTCTTATAGTAATAGTCCCTTTTTTTAATTTTTTTATTTTTAGTTTGATTTCATGCCTCATTTCACAAACATGTTTTACAAATTTACATATTTTACTTATTTTACAAACTTATGGTTATTTATCAGTTCAGTTTTTTATATATATTTTTTTCGATACATTTTGTAATAACTTTATTTTGACCAGCTCTAAATCCCTTTATATATATTTTTTCAATGCATTCATGTAATAACTTTATTCTAACCATCTTTTTCAATGCATTTTTGTACTAACTTTCTCATAACCAGGTGGGAATCAGGCGAGCCCAACGACCAAAGCATGTTCAATGTGTACAAAGAGGACTGCGTTGAAATGCACGAAGAGAAAGGCTTCTACTGGAATGACGAAAGTTGTGATTCCTCGAGAAGGTATGAATTCCAATCACTTCTTTTTATTAACACTGAACTTCCAATACAGTTAAGGTTATTATTATTAGTAGTTAACCAGTAGTTGCAGTTAGTAGTTAGTAGTTGCTGTTAAGGTTACTAGTATAAATATCTGTAGTCATTCTTCTTCCTTATTGATATTGAACTCTTAAAGCAGGTAAGGTTATATGGTACT
>JAXIVD010007109.1:0-10000 GCA_036785275.1 Cancer borealis
CCCACTATACGATGAGTTCCATTTTTTCACGCCACCCATTCTCTGTATGATTGCTGACTGATTTACATTTTTCCTAGACCAATCAAATATTTTTGCTTGTCTGAAATTACCATCAAATCATCTCTTTACACAAACCTCTGATTGTATCCTGAAACATCTGAAGAAGTACAGAATATCCTGGCTTATGAGAAGCAATATCAGTCTGAAGATCACAGTGTCAGCACAAGGCTGTCCATTCACCCAAGCAATACTAGAGGAACACGAATATTAAAAGGAATCCCGTGTGTGAATGGCTTGGTTTGGCGTGACTGCAGTGAAGGACAGAATGCGTGGTAAGGGTGTTCCAGGTGGAGGTCGTTAGCAGTGACGTGGAAGCAGCAGCCTTGTACTATGTTGTGTCCAGGCGTCCAGAAGGTTGTCACGACGCGTTGACAGGCTCTGAGGTGCACGGTCTCAGCGGAGATGGGATGGCCGAGGACCAACTGGAATTACTGAATTGTTCCCGTCCAGTAATTGCACTTAAACAATGTAGATTATAGATGCGAACATCCGATGAAACTATTTTCATAATATGACTTGCTTTTGCTTTTTGTGCAGTTCTAACAAGGTCGAGCGTTTTCGATAAATTTCGTGATTTTAATTCTATCATGCATATACGTACGCCTGAAATTTAGTGATTATACATTTAAATGGTGTTTCGTGCTCAGAAACTACAGCCAACAGCATTCATGTGTGTAGAATCAGATGACATAGAACACAGCGAAGCCTCCCAGTGATTTAAGAGAAGGTACATAAAGTGGTGATGTGCATGGATGATATTATTTTCTGATGATGTTATATTCTGATGTAGAAACTTCTCAACATTAGTCTCACAGGAAACTGACCAGGCAAAGCAAACTTCAGAATTACATGAATATCCAAGAAAAGCAACATCAGAATAGTGTTTTCCTTTGTTCCCTTGGACACTTGACAGGCGCAGACTCGAGTGGTCGATACAAGCGTCTTACCCACACAATACACAAGACCAACCCTACACCTAATTCCAAATGTTGATATACTATTGTCACAATCAAAACTCAAAGGAGTAATCAAATAAATCAAATGAATCAAAATATGGTTTACTTTCTCTATACTCTCAGTGAATTTAAGCTACAATCTGATGAGTGTTGAGAGAAGGTAATTGCTTTAAACTGTTGTAGAATGTGAGCGGCAGGAAAGCCGATTCTGGCCGGGAGTAAATGTAATCCCACTTACATGTAGACAAAGAACATGTAAGCTCCTGGCTGTTTGTAGGACATTCTAAACCTTGAACAATATTTTGATAGCAACAGACAATTACCAGTCTGGGTACAAACTCGTAACAAGTTGTGATTTACTGCAGTGAAATTCTTGAAGACTAACAATATTTTTATGACTTCAAAATTTATTTTTTTAACTATGAAAAGATAAGTGCATTCTTCTTCTTCTTCTTCTTCTTCTTCTTCTTCTTCTTCTTCTTCGAGAGAGAGAGAGAGAGAGAGAGAGAGAGAGAGAGAGAAGAGAGAGAGAGAGAGAGAGAAGAGAGAGAGAGAGAGAGTGAGAGAGAGAGAGAGAGAGAGAGAGAGAGAGAGAGAGAGAGAGAGAGAGAGAGAGAGAGAGAGAGAGAGAGAGATAGAGAGAGAGAGAGAATCATGATGGTTATGATATTACTCATATTACATTGTGCAATATGTATATGTATATGTATATATATATATATATATATATATATATATATATATATATATATATATATATATATATATATATATATATATATATATATATATATAGACATATGTAGCATGACATTTTTCATAGTTTTAAGCTTTGCATATTTAATTTATTTTCAAAAGGTACTTTTTTCTGTTAGTTCTGAATAAACCATATTGGTTCTGTGCCCTACGTGCTGCTGTCACCCATGTTTATTTATGTGGGAAATGATGCGTTGACTCGAATACACGATGAAAATGTTGCAAATTTAACCCTAATTACAGTTACACATGAACAATCGTGTATTTTTCATAGTTGTGTGGATCCTGTATTACGAGCATGACATTCACAGCTTCACTCCCTCCCACACTGAGCCCAACACTCATAGTGAACCTCAGTTCCCTTCATCCCATCCCCACTCCACTTTTTACACCTAAATCCTCATGCAACTTTCCTCTCCAACTTTACCATATTTCCTCACAGTTTTGCTACTTCATCACCCTCATATTTATAGCCCCATCACCCTACCAACACCCATCACCCTACCAACAGCCATCACCCTACCAACAGCCATCACCCTCACCTCCCCCACACATCTCATCTCATGCCTCACCGTCACTCTTTACTACACACATATTGGATATTTTTTATCTAAATTTTAAAAAATGGACCTCTTAAGCTTTTTGTCATAAAAACCTAATTTACTTACTTTCCTGCATACTTAACTTCCTCCTGTTACACCCCTTTGGCTCACGTTACTTTAACTTTTTTTCTTAATCCCTCATCACACTTTTCCTCTAACTTCTCTATCGTCCCACCCTGCCATCACCTCTTGTCACAGTCTCACCACACTCACTCTTCCTGGCACGTTAGCGCATCCTCCACCACCTTCCCTTCACTCTGTCCCCTCACTAAGCATGTCGAGACGTCCTCTATAAGTTCCCAGAGACTGAAAAACTGTGAAAGTTGTGGAAAAGCCGGGTTAGTGTGACGAGGCGTTGACTTCCTTCTGCAGGTTATCACCATCCTACCTCTCTTACCTGCAACCGCCTCTTTCCCAACGTTAAACATCTTTCCTTTTCACTATTGTTTGTTGTTTGTTTTTGTCTTCCTTCCCTTTTATGTATCTTTTATGTATTTTTATGTAAAATGGTAGACTTTTTTTTATCATATCACCTCACCCTCACACCCCACACTTCCCCCTCCCATCCCTGGCAGGCCTTCATGCCATGCCTGTCTCAAATGTATTGTTAAACTCTTCTCCTCCGTGAGTCTGGCCTCAGATACACACACACACACACACACACACACACACACACACACACACACACACACACACACACACACACACACACACACACACACACACACACACACACACACACACACACACACACACACACACACACACACACACACACACACACACACACACACACACACACACACACACACACACACACACACACACACACACACACACACACACACACACACACACACACACAGCCAAAAATAACTATTATAAACAGAAGCTAAAAGAGAACCAAGGTAATCCTAAATCACAATGGAAATCAATTAATGTAATTCTTGGAAGAAATTTTACCATAAATAAACATTCAATAAATCTAATGCCCCCAAGTAAAGAAATTGCAGATCAATTTAATGATCATTTCTTACAGAATGGTAATTCATTGCTCAGTGATAATGCTAACAACTACTCGCATGACCAGTATTTACGTGAACCACCAGTTTTTTCTATGTATTTACCTCCAGTAAAATTAACTGAAATAGAACAATATTTAAAAGACCTTAAAGTAACTGCTCCAGGCTATGACGATATTCCACCTAAACTACTAATTTACACCTCCTCTTTAGTCGCTCTACCAATAACACACATAATAAACCTTTCCTTTAAGACTGGAATTTTTCCAGATAAATTAAAAAAGGCCAAGGTAATACCACTACACAAATCAGGCAACAAAAGGGATATAAACAACTATAGACCCATCTCCATATTACCAGTGTTCAGTAAAGTATTTGAGAAAGCAATTTCCACTCGCTTAGTGAACTATCTAGAAAGTCACAGTTTGATCTCGGAGTGCCAGCATGGATTTCGAGCAAACCATTCCACGGAAACGGCAATCCTACAATTTGTCAATTATGTCTATATACATTTAGAGCGAAAGAGCCATGTTGCCGGAATATTCATAGATCTGTCCAAAGCCTTTGATTCATTAAACCATAAAATACTTATTGATAAATTAGAATACATGGGGATTAGAGGTGTTCCACATAAATTGTTTAAAAGTTACATTGATAATAGACTGCAATTCCACATATTCACTTGCTAAATCTATATCCAAGGGTGTACCACAAGGATCTATTTTAGGACCTATTCTTTTTTTAATATATATTAATGACATTATATGTGCTAGCTCAAAATTCAAATTTATCGTCTATGCTGATGATAATAATCTTTTACTAGCAGACAAAAATATAGATTCTTTACATTTCAACTTGCAAGTAGAATTAAATTTAATAAATCAGTGGATAAAAGCAAATCAACTTAATCTTAATATTACTAAAACCAAATATACACTTTTTCAAAACCGTTCAATAAGAAATTATATGCCTCCATTATTGTTAGAAAGTAAGATGATAGAACGAGTTCAGCATACAAAATTCCTTGGTGTACATATTGACGAAAACTTGAATTGGAGCCACCACATTAATGATGTATGTATGAAACTGGCTAAAGTGTGTGGTGTGTTATATAGGGTTCGTCATCAACTCACAACAGAAGCATTATTAAGTATTTATTACACATTATGTTATCCTCATATGACTTACTGCATATCTATTTGGTCGTGCACATGGCCATCCTTCTTAAATAAATTAAAAATTGCTCAAAATAAAATCATAAGATGTATACTTTTTAAGGGAAAATATGATTCAATGTACCATATGTATCCCACTCTAAATATTCTTAATTTCAAATCAATCAGAACATACTTTATTCTTTTACTTATCTACAGAAACATAAATCTTTATCCAGGAAGCAAAATATTTAAATTCATAGTAACTACTCACAACACAAGACGTAACAATATCAATCTACTTTGTCCTCAGTTCCGCACAACTTCATTCAATAACAGTGTTTTATGTGATGGTCCTAAATTATGGAATTCTCTAACTGCAGACATTAAAAATCTTATAAATAACAACATATCTCAATTCAAAATTAAAGTTAAAAAGCATTTATATGCATCCCAAAACACATAAAAAATGGCAATGTTATCTCAATAAGACAAAAATTGTATAATTATTGTATATATTGTATGTTTGTATGTATTTTGGTATGAATGATTCATGAATACTACCCATGTTGTTTTCTGTTTTTTATGAATTTTGCCTATGCTACAAAAAAAAAAAAAAATCAAGATAAACCTGTCTGTCCAAGGAGCTGCTGCTCGACAGACCGTGCCTATAAAATTATATATTATTGTTATTGATTTGGGTGATGTGTAAGGAAAGGCAATAAATATATTTTACTTACTTACTTACTTTACTTTTACACACACACACACACACACACACACACACACACACACACACACACACACACACACACACACACACACACACACACACACACACACACACACACACACACACACACACACACACACACACACACACACACACACACACACACACACACACACACACACACACACACACACACACACACACACACACACACACACACACACACACACACACACACACACACACACACACACACACACACACACACACACACACACACACACACACACACACACACACACACACACACACACACACACACACACACACACACACACACACACACACACACACACACACACACACACACACACACACACACACACACACACACACACACACACACACACACACACACACACACACACACACACACACACACACACACACACACACACACACACACACACACACACACACACACACACACACACACACACACACACACACACACACACACACACACACACACACACACACACACACACACACACACACACACACACACACACACACACACACACACACACACACACACACACACACACACACACACACACACACACACACACACACACACACACACACACACACACACACACACACACACACACACACACACACACACACACACACACACACACACACACACACACACACACACACACACACACACACACACACACACACACACACACACACACACACACACACACACACACACACACACACACACACACACACACACACACACACACACACACACACACACACACACACACACACACACACACACACACACACACACACACACACACACACACACACACACACACACACACACACACACACACACACACACACACACACACACACACACACACACACACACACACACACACACACACACACACACACACACACACACACACACACACACACACACACACACACACACACACACACACAGGAAATAAATACAGAATCAGAAATGGCCGAAGCGTTTTTACTGTTGAAGACATGGAAGGAAGTAACCCCAGCTAAACCTAACTTAATTCCTTTAAGCGATTGTCACTTTACTGAGGATATAATAACTAAGGCACTTGATAAAATTAAAGTAAATAAAACTCCTGGTCCTGATTGTATTGCACCGAGAGTCTTAAAAGAGGCAACATTTCAAATCAGCAAACCTCTTGCAATACTATTTAATAAATCTTTAAATTCTGGAAAAGTTCCCGACATTTGGAAATTAGCAAATGTTACCCCTATACAAAAGAAAGGAGATAAAACACTACCGATTAACTACAGACCAATCAGCCTCACATCCGTAGTTGGTAAATTAATGGAAACTATAATACGCGATAAACTAGTGACTTTTCTTGAAGAAAATAGCATGATTAATAATTCTCAACATAGTTTCCGAAACAAACGATCTTGCTTAATGAATCTCTTTGACTTTTATAACGATGTATTCAACATTTATGACGAGACAAAAGCGGTCGATATAATTTATCTCGACTTTCAAAAAGCATTTGACAAAGTTCCCCACAAACGGTTATTAAAAAAATTAGAATCACACGGCATATCTGGAAATATTCTTAAATGGGTTGAAGACTGGCTTTCCGAAAGAAGACAACGCGTTGTCATAAACGGTAAATCATCTAACTGGCGAGACGTTAAAAGCGGGGTGCCACAGGGCTCAGTACTTGGTCCCATTCTTTTTCTAATTTACGTAAATGATATTGATGAAGGCCTCACTTGTAAAATATCAAAATTTGCCGACGATACGAAAATCACGAGTAAAGTAACTACAACCGCCGATAAACTACAATTTCAATCAAACCTCAACATGTTAGTCAATTGGTCAAAGAAATGGCAAATGAAATTTAATGTTGATAAATGTAAAGTTTTGCATATCGGTAGCAATAATCAATTCAATAAATATACAATGAATGACTCTGAACTTTCCAAGGTTAACCATGAAAAAGACTTAGGGATAACTATTAGTAACGTCCTCAAACCAGATAAACATTGTTCAGACGTTGTAAAAAAAAGCTAACAAACTGGTCGGTTTCATCGGTAGAACTTTTGATTATGAATCTGAAAAAGTTATCCTTACATTATATAATGCACTCGTACGCCCTCATCTAGAATATTGAATTCAATTTTGGTCACCATACTATAGAAAAGATATTAATAAGCTGGAGAGAATACAAAGAAGAATTACTAAAATTATCCCAAGACTGCGAAACAAGTCTTACGAAGAACGTCTAAAGGAGCTGAACTTATTCAGTTTATCCAAACGTAGGCTACGAGGGGATCTAATTGAGGTTTTTTTAATTTTCCATGGTTTTGATAATATTAACATAAACGATTATGTAACTACCGATCTCACAAGCTCCATCCGTAACAATGGCTTCAAGATCATTGGTAAGCGCTTTAGATCAAATGAAGCGTAGCACTTTTTCTTCAATAGAATCGTAAATGTTTGGAATTCTCTCCCAGCACAAATTGTCAACAGTACTACAATTGAATCACTTAAGAAAAAATTCGATAAGCACTTAGCATCTGTTCACCAAGTCGAATATTTCACTACTGCGTAAATTTTTTTATTTATTTATTTATTTATTTATTTTTTTTTTTTTTTTATTTATTTATTTATTTTTTTTTTTTAATTAATTTATTTATTTATTTTTTTTTTTTAGCATAGATTACTCCTTGTTTTTTTATTTCTTTCCTATACAAATTCCATGTTAGTTTTTTCATGCTACATGGTATCACTTCCTCTTCCGCCCAGCTTTGGCTGGAGGGAGGGGTGGGTGGGGAGGAGCCTTCCACTTTGCTGTCCTTTTGTCTCTATCACGTAGATATTATAGTAGTAGTAGTGTAGCTAAATAGACAGCCTCGTTAGATCCAGTAGGACTGTTGCTGTCTGTTCTTCCTTTGTACACACACACACACACACACACACACACACACACACACACACACACACACACACACACACACACACACACACACACACACACACACACACACACACACACACACACACACACACACACGGTCTAAACAGCTTGTAAGGTTGATAGAGAAAATAAAATTACATCTAGTTCTTGTCAGGCTGAAATAAAACTTTGCCTCATTACATCTCTGGCGGAGAATCATCGCGTTACGCTGCTCTTTAACGAAGGAAAAATTGTGTGCGTTACAAGACAGAGGGTAATATTTCCTGCCCTGCTCCACCTTGCCCTTCCCTCTCCTGCCCCTCCCCCCCCCCGCCTTGCACTGCTCCTCCCCTCCCCCCCGCCTTGTACTGCTCCTCCCCTCCCCCCCCCCGCCTTGCACTGCTCCTCCCCTCGCCGCCCCCTCAGTGTAGTAATTCTTGCCATTTCCAGAATAAATGTTGCTATTAGTCCCCGTTTGGACCCCTGCACATCGCCCCCCCCATCTAGCTTTTTCTGTTTCATCCTCCATGCCCCCCCCCCCCTTCTCTTTCTCCTCTTCTTATCCTCACCTCTGCAGAATTCATGAGTAAGAAGACGTAATTATATTCCTCATCATCTCATCTCTCCACTTCCACCTGCTCGACATCCCTTCCTGCACCTCTCTCGACTCACCGTCTTGGGCTGTTCCCCGCTGTGGAAACTAACACACATAACATGTCGCCGCATATTGTATGTTGCATCTCTTTAAATATTAATTTATAACACCTGTCTTATTAATTTGCTAAATGGTATTGATCTGTTTGTGTTATTCTTATTTATTCGTTCTAACCTCAATTACTTAGCCATTATAAAACGCTCTCTAATGTTCCTGGTTTTGTTTCCAACGCACTAGTAAGGTGTGTCGTGATGGCTAGTTACCTTGACAACCAAATAATGTTGATGTCAATGTTCAAAGATTTAGAAAACGCGGAACCTGAGCAGGATGTAGGTATAGTAGACAGTGGCAATAATGCGAAACAACGCCTCCACCCGCTTCAAATGCCTACATGTTTTGAGCACATGTAGATGACCCCAGGAATCGCAGGTGTGAGTGTGCCTAATCCCTTAAGCAATTACTTGGCGACGCAGCATGATGGTGGAAGCTCCATCTTGAGCCTCACCTCGGGAGAGACTCACCTCGTTACCTGCAAATGGTCGGTGGTGTTATGTGCATTCTTAATTAGTACATTTCAATTTAATTCAACTCCTGCTCTTTCTTTACTCCTCTATACCTTTCTTACGTAAACTTTATATTTTTTCGAGGTATTTCAAAAACAAAATATCTCCATAAAAATCCTTAAATGGGACCTAGAAAATTTCGTGAAAACTTCGACATCAACGAGTCTCATGAAAATTAGTACACAGAGGTTCTTGAGCATGACGAACACGAAGCTGGACTCAATTTTATGATTACTATTTGATTTTCACGTATCTATGAAAGGTTATGCAGAGGGAAGGGAACTGCCAGTCTTCCTAACAACCTAACCTTTGACCCACTGTTTCGTCTAAACTGAACATGCTCTTGAGTGCAGTAGAGCCTGGTAGTGGGACGGAGGTAGGGAGGGGAGGAGGGAGGAAGAGAAAATGAGGAAGATATAAGGGGGATGAAGGGTAAAGGGAATTAGGGAACTAGAGACGGCAGAGGAAAACATGACTTTGTGCAACGAACA
>JAXIVD010007110.1:15000-21374 GCA_036785275.1 Cancer borealis
ATCCTTAGTGATACTTCCACAATTCCATGATACTGTCTTGATTGCGTTTTCTGTGTGGCTGTAAATGCCCCAGAATCGTATAATTCAATTATAGGTAAACATCATCGTTTTCTGTAAAGTTAAATAGCAATATCATTTTTTCACTGGTTGCACCCTCTTCCTTTGGCGCAGAGGGTTAAGTGAAAACGAGGAAACAGTGAGGGGAGGTTAATAGAGTAATCCATGAAGCAATCAATCTGGGTGTGTGTCCTTCAGATCTTGAAAGCAAAAACTATTTCGAAGAAGTAAAATTCTCCACTCTCATCACTGTCCAGACGACTTCAAGTCTACTGATTCTGCTTCAAAACAGACTGGGAAGAAGATGAGAAAGCGTTATCCCTACATTTTCTTTCTTTTTTCCCTTCTATTTCAAATACATTTAATTATAAATAAATTCCATTGTTTGATTTTCATTCACTGTATCCACGTTGTGATTTATTGTATACCTTTATCAAAGATTAAGCATAACACTGAACATCTCCCCACCAGACAACGCCTCGGAGTAAATAGCTTTTCATTGTTGCTCGTAAATCTATATTTATTGTCTGCATACTAAAATACTTCGACAGATGTATCAGTCAGAATAGGTGCAGACAGACACTATTCCTCAATACTGGACGGGAGGGCGTTAAGAGCACTTTGAAATCTGAATCGCTCCATTTAGGCCAACGCCCAGAAAATCTTGTTCAGTATTTCACGCACGCTGGGAGGCATGCGAGCAAGAGTTCCACAAGCTTCAGTCCAACTCAGAGGATTCTCTGACCCCACCCTCAGCCCATCCTCTCCCCGGCTTAGCAAGGATTTCAGTAGCACAATATGGCACGAAAATAATAGTCAGTCATAAATCTATTGCACTAGATATTATCATACGCGTCAATTTTTGTTTACATTTTTTTCAACGCAGGATTAGCCGATTTTCTCACGAAAAAAAATATTAACACTTAAGATATATAATAATTCTAGCAGGTAACATGGCAGTTCTTTTGACCTTTGGTGTAAAGGAATAATAAGTATTTCAATACGTTACGTTCAAGAATAGCTCACTTTTCATCTCATATATTCCAGAATATTGTGGTTACAGTAACTAAAACAAACATACACATTTATATTTGCTATTAATAAATGTAGAGATGTCAAAGGTGACAGCAATTTTCTTTTTTAATTATTATATTACCTTTTGATTGCCTGTAGTTATATGCAATAAAGTGACTTTCTCATATAACCTTCCGTTCAACACATGCACATTGCAAACGTGCTTCAAGTAAGTGACAACGTCGACGGTGCAATCAATGACCTATTTATTGATTTTAATAATTTATTCTTGATGATGGGATTACTACTTCTAAGGCATGATGAAAAGTCGTATTTGGCAAAACAATGTCAAGCATAGTAATAATAATCCTTGAGTATTAGCTTAGTGTACTTTAATTTCTGGGTCGCTTAATCTGAAGTAATTGGATGCTTTTCAGAGCTTGGGACGTGGCACATAGATCATTGTTGATATAGATTGCTGAGCCGCGCAATTTCCTGGAATTCCTCATTACCGTTTCACGGTCACAGAAGCGCTCGAAGCGAATAATAATGTGGCGTATGTGACGAATAAAGTGTTTCCTCACACGGTGTTCTTGGCAATGCAAGACACCGCAACTTGTCCTGGAGTGAAGGCGGTTCATAGTTCTCCCAAGAGTTCGTTCCTCGACGCCACTCAGCTGGAGTGTGTTGCGTCGACGGTGGTATTCAGGATAGATTTCTTTTTAGTTCATCGACTCGAGATTTAGTATTTTTTTCTATATCGAAAGTATTTCAGTTTTAATCTCCAATATTTGTTTGTATAATCACGAGACTCGAGGTGAAGTGATTGATTTTTTACTTCAGTGATGATATCTTGACATAATATTGATTGGTAGTAATATCCGTTGCACTTCTATAGGCTTTTCTTGGGATTCGAGGAGTCTTAATAATTTTGTCATTTGTTCTTTAAATCGGTGTTTAACAAGAAGTTTGCACTAAGGCAGACTGAAGTTTACGAAATTGTTAGAAAATCTTTAAAACATTTTTTTTTACTTCCAATCCCATTGAGTAATCTAGATTTTCCGTCGTGATCACCAAACAGTTCCATGGTAATCCTCAAGGTTCACACAGGTCTGGAACTACATGTTGCCTCGGTGGTCGTGTAGGGTTCAAGAGGTTGAGCTCAGGACACCGATAACTTTGAACACCAGGAGCACACACTCCCTTTACAGCCCTGAGAGTGGTTTGAAAGTCATTTACACCGTCCATTGCGGCCAAAGGGCAGCGGGAAGGACGAGGCATAGCAAAGTAGCATTCCCCAATACCTGCCCTCACCACAGAAAGGTTATTACGTGCATCCATCCACTAAGACGACAGGCTAACCGAAAAAGGGCCGTCACAGTGTTGCTCTAAATTCATTCTTCTCAACAGTTGTACAGTTTCTTAGCCCACATGTCATCCTTCATCCACATCTTTAACGCAAGTGTGGGACACCTAACCACCTGACCATTATTCACCCAGCCCCTACCGTCCTTACCCTTCACCACTCCCATCCTTCACCCTGAGAGGCATACGTTCTCGCCACTTCTCACTCTCACTACAACAACCACTACTTCTGTTATGACAACCACTACCATCACCAACACCACTACCATCATACCTCTACGTAATAAATGTGAAAAGTAGCCAAGATATACTTTGAATCTTAAGACGTACAATGGATTATTTCAAAGCTTTTCTATCATATTAACAACCAGATCATGCTAGAGAGTAATAATACATATCTATTGACCATTAAGAGTAGTTCGTGGTCGGATAGATACATGCAACATTTTTTTTTTTACAATTTTACTTGTAATACGTTTGTGGTAGCTACGTAGCACTCCTTCCCTTGCAAACCATCCATCTAAATAAACTTCACATGAAACTGCACAAAAAACGCTATTGACTATTAAGTGATTTCAAGCTACTCGATAATTTACAATAGAATGTTTCTCTTAGGATTGGGACTCGAACCCAGGACCATTGTACTACAATCATCCTTTAGCAACGTACAGTCACCCATCATAACTGTCGAAAACCTTTCAATATAATACTTCCTGCACAAAACAAGATATATAGTTCTTCCGTTCTGATGCGGTACGTTTGTCTCCCTCCCAGACACCCCTTCTACGCATGTGTCGCTGGTTTATTTCACGGCACAGCATTATGACACTTTTTTGGAGGTATGTATAATGCCATGCAATATTCTGCCTCATTTAGTGTATAATGGCATGCAGGATTTCATTTGGGTTACAGTTATTCGTTCATTTCCATTCCTATCATACCCCGGGGACGTCGATATATTTTTGGAGAGTGACTGCACGTACATTAAAGATATTACTGCACAGGGATACTTTTTGCTCATTTTTAATTAATGTGAATTTTGCCTTTTATGGTAAGTTTTTTTCACTCACACGATACAATATATACACATTTATATATATATATATATATATATATATATATATATATATATATATATATATATATATATATATGTATGTATTTACATATATATTTGTATACATAGATAGATAGAAAGATAGGTAGTAAATAGATAGATATATGTATATAGATATTTTGTAGAATGGTGGTTCCTTCCCCTAACTAGACAAATAAAACTATATATTTTTTTGTTTCAAAATTAATTATAATGTTACCTGTTGCATTGCACTTTACACGCAAGTGGCATTAAAAAACCAAGGAGTGCAGTGGCCTCCCCTCATTCCCCTTGAATTAAATAAAAAAACAAATGTAAATTTTTCTTTAAAACCAATGTAAATTTACCTTGTTTTTTTCTTTCTTTTTTTAACATTAGACTTTCGGTCACACATTAAAAAAAAAAGTGGTGTTCCCTTTGCCTTATCTCACTAGACACTGTAAAATTAAACTGGTAGGGAGATTCACATTTAATATATTGATTAAAACAAAATAGCAAAATATTAGCACAAAAGAAAAAAATAATAAAGTATCACTCTAAATCCACAGGAGCAGAACGAGTGACTATTTGTAGTGTCAAAAACTTGTCGTGAATTCAGGTGAGTTACACGACGCTAAAGAGTGACAGTCAGTTGTTCCGTGAAGGTCTGTGGGGAGACATGTTATATAATTAAGCTCAAATATCGACACACACAGATAGAGTACATTCAATAAAAAAAAAATGAGTCGAACAAAAACGGTAGCTAAATAACTCTCTCTCTCTCTCTCTCTCTCTCTCTCTCTCTCTCTCTCTCTCTCTCTCTCTCTCTCTCTCTCTCTCTCTCTCTCTCTCTCTCTCTCTCTCTCTCTCTCTCTCTCTCTCTCTCTCGATTTGGGAATTTGGGACAGACCATGGAGATGAAAATTGGACGTTGGGTTAATTGAAAACTGGCCGGCTAATTACAGATCTGATTTGAGAGTAATTTATGGATCAATTAAGGTGGTAGGAGACTCCAGTCCATGTGTGTGTGTGTGTGTGTGTGTGTGTGTGTGTGTGTGTGTGTGTGTGTGTGTGTGTGTGTGTGTGTGTGTGTGTGTGTGTGTGTGTGTGTTCAAAAGAGAGAGAGGGAGAGAGAGAGAGCGAGAGAGAGAGAGAGAGAGAGAGAGAGAGAGAGAGAGAGAGAGAGAGAGAGAGAGAGAGAGAGAGAGAGAGAGAGAGAGAGAGAGAGAGAGAGAGAGAGAGAGAGAGAGAGAGAGAGAGAGAGAGAGAGAGAGAGAGAGAGAGAGAGAGAGAGAGAGAGAGAGAGAGAGAGAGAGAGAGAGAGGGAGAGAGAGAGAGAGAATCCTTTAACTTAATACCTCAAACGGAATATATTACCAACAACATAAAGGTCATTCGTGACTTACATAAGGAACAACATGAAAACATTGTTTTTATATCTGAAAGTTTACCATGAATCTAATTACTCAATAGACACAATACGTGAAATTTAGCGTAACACTGAGTTCCATTTCACTAAGTACTTGCAAAAAACAAGAATATTATGTTCAATGATGTCTCAATCTCTGTTTTAAAGGAAAGGGGAAGCATAAGGAAAGGAAAGCACTTATGAAATCGATGATAATGGATAAAAATAATATTCTAGAGTATTTGATATATCGCGTGAAAGTATTTTACATTTCACCAGGAAACACTGACACTAACAAGATAATCAGTAACACCAAGGCTGCGCTCAATATATAAACAAAACAACTATAAAACACAAGATTCCTTCCCGGAGTGCTGCAGGAATCGGGTGAGCGCAACGTCAGACTTGTCCAGCCGTACCCAAAGCGTTCATTCTGCGTTCATTCCGCGTTCATTCCGTATTGGATATTCAGCAACAAATTACGCTCAAGTTATTAACCAAATAATTGAGAAACAAACTGAATTCCGGAAAGCATTCTGCACGGCTTTTGTGAAATTACTGAAACTCCCAACTACTCAATTAAACCCGTGTCACTGTATTGATGCGAGAATAAATTTGAGGCTTTATTATAATAATGAGAAAATACCATAACAAAAACGCCAGGCAGCTGGACGCTTCACTGGAGGTTAATTCCACAAATGCTCACGTAATTGAGATGTGCAGCAAGGCAAGAGTGGAGCATACTTAAAATATCTTCCAATTTAGCACGGAAAGAAAGCCCAGAAATTTGAAGACTCGGAAGGTTCCGGAAACATGTCTTTAATGTCTTTAATGGTACACTTCCGTCTCAACGTACAAAGAAAATAAGTAATGATACACATAACAGTAAAAAATAAGTGAAGATAATTGAGGATGAAATAACTGAAAATAGAGGAAGAGGAAGAGGAGGAGGAGGAGGAGGAGGAGGAGGAGGAGGAGGAGGAGGAGGAGGAGGAGGAGGAGGAGGAATAAGACCGCCCAATAGTGAAAGAGGAAAGGCAAATTTCGTGCACATGACTTTGACGATTGTCGAGTTATGTGAGACTCATGACAAACTTAATACAATGATAATAAAGACACACACACGCACGTACAACACACACACACACACACACACACACACACACACACACACACACACACACACACACACACACACACACACACACACACACACTTCTTATCTCACATTAACGCTTTCACAGTCTTGTTTACTGGATGGAGATTGTCTCATACTTGTATGTTTCACTGTTTACAGCTGCGTTATCTCCAGCCACCACCACCACCACCGCCACCACCACCACCACCACCACCACCACCACCACCACCACCACCACCACCACCACTAAAAGCACCACCACCATCACCAACACTAACACAACCTTCCTGGGAGCTTACTTGGTCCCAGGAGAGGTG
>JAXIVD010007111.1:7500-15000 GCA_036785275.1 Cancer borealis
AGGACTTGCCTCTTGCCTGTTATATGGCGTGGGTTTTAGATTGCTTTATGGTGACGCCTCGTTTACATTCTCTCTTGAATATGTTGAGAACTCGAGAGGCTATTTCTACAGATGCATATAAACATTGTAAGTCCCGTCTGAGGACCGTATGGCAGCAATTTGGGTAGTTTTTGGCCACTTGGCGGTAATATCAAATAATAAGTTACTAAATACAAGTTCCTAAATAAAGTCCAGAAAATTTTGATGACAAGTCAAGACAAGTCAGTCTCAGGCCAGAGAGTAATCCAATTATCCATGTAGGGATCCCGTGAAGACGCAAAAGATCCCAGAATGCTTTGCGATGCATTTGTATTTATGCGTAACTGCTGAGACTCATTTTCTAAAGATATGTAACAATTTTGAAGTTGTACAGTACATTTAAAAGCTGCTAGATGATATATCATTGTCTTCAATCAGTTAACTTTCATTACTTTTTACACATCATGTTAAAATTGGGCTTCAACATCTTAATATTCATGAAAGGATAAGTAATATACTGTCCATACTAAATGTCCTTTTATTTCGTATATTAACGTAGAGTAACCACACACACAAGAATATTCAGAATATGTTGAATACATTGGTTGGTTAAAAATAAAGGAAGAAAGTGAAATGTACTTACGGAATACATGCACACTGGCAAACTAAAGAAAATACAACTACTAAACTAATGGAAAGCATCAAAAACTCGTACTCTTCAATTCAAAGTAACTTAACACTGGAACGAAAGTTTCCCCATTTTTCAGATCTTCTTTTCCAGGAGAGAGTCAGGTAGATGGACGTCGTTAACTTACGCTTGATTTTGTTGATAGTCTTCTGCTGTGTATGCTGCTGATGGAAGAAAATATAATTATTTTTCTTCGAGTAGAATCTAGGTGTAAATAGAAGCTAAAGGACGTAACGCATGCCCCCCAAAAAAATCTTACTTATTACTTAAGTTATCTGATTATTTTGTACATAAAAGGAGTCTGTCAAATTTAGGAATTCCCATGTTCTATAAGAAAAACAGGTATTAAGGATTCAAGCTATTGTTGACTCTTGGATTGGAAGCATTGTAGAAATAGAGATGTACACAGAAAGTCTCACGTAGCAGGACCGTGTGAAGTAAAGGCGTGGTCACACTAGCTATTGATATCGATTGATCTGGGGTTATGGCTGGATTGGCCAGCCATTTGAGTTGCATTGGCTACTGATTCTTGCTACACCGAGCTAGCGGTAAGGACGGTCTTCACTGGTATGTTTTGCTAGCGCTAGCGGTAGACGAATGTAGGGTACTGAGAAACTATCGTTTATTCAGTATATATGCAACAAAAAATATATTGCACTTCTTTTTTCAATGACGTTTTATGAGTGTGAGAAAAATACGATAGACGACAATAAAAGAAAACACCCAAATATAAATGTTAATTCGATGCAAATATAGCATTTACTTCTCGCATGACAAGATCAAGGCGAAAGAGATCGCAAGAAGAAGAAGAGGAAGACCAAAACAAACCTTTGCAAAGGCCACCAACATAAATAGTTCAATTCATAAGTCCCATGACGCTATTATAAATCTCATGGAAAATGTTCATGAGCAGAAGAAGAGAAGTGCTTCCTCTATAACGGCTTGTGTTGTTGTTATGATCAGCTGATTCCACAAGGTTAATGGTTCTACTTGTGAGTGTGACCAGACTGCTAGTCGTATCGTTGTAAATCCAGGGAAAACGGAAGCCAGGCTAGCCTTAGCAATACCTAGTGTGAACGTAGCTTAAGGGAGGCAAGTAGTTAGCTCTTCCAAAAGCATGTAATAGTGAAATAGCAGTAGATTATATTATGAGACCATTGACCATGACAAACTACAGACAACAAGTTTAAAAAGAGAACTAACAAAGCCCAAAACCTTTGGCAACACCCAAGTACTTTGCGACTGGAAGTAGGAAAAAGTTGCACACCATACATTGGTGAACATTGTATATGTAGATCATGTAGGAAAAATAAAAGAAACTCATGAATGAAATGGTAATTTTCTGGCTATAGTTTTTAATGAAGGACACTTCAACAACGTTCACAATAGACTTGACCGATTTGATGAAAAATCTATGTTAAATTTGGAAAAGTAATATGGATTATGTACATTCACAATATTGCAGAAGGATTGGAAAGGGAACTTGAAGAAGAGAGAAGAATGACAGAATCCGTATGACTGTAGTTTTCAAACTAAAGATTTAAACCAAGCTCTATTTAATGTTTTTGATATTCCAATATAAACTATGATTCGGCGTACTACTGGCTGCTCAACCATGCTGCTTCTCACTTCGTTTACTTTTGATTGTGTTTGATTGATAGTGTTTACGCTTAACTAAAACAGATTATCTAGTGTGGACTCTAGCGTCTGTGTGGTTTGTGTTTGTTTTTTTGTAATATTATGTAATTATCTCTTGTTCTCTCTCTCTCTCTCTCTCTCTCTCTCTCTCTCTCTCTCTCTCTCTCTCTCTCTCTCTCTCTCTCTCTCTCTCTCTCTCTCTCTCTCTCTCTCTCTCTCTCTCTCTCTCTCTCTCTCTCTCTCTCTCTCTCTCTCTCTCTCTCTCTCTCTCTCTCTCTATTTTTCTCTCTCTCTCTCTCTCTCTCTCTCTCTCTCTCTCTCTCTCTCTCTCTCTCTCTCTCTCTCTCTCTCTCTCTTTTCTCTTTTTAAGGAATGTTTACCCAAATGTTTAGAAAGCGTGATTCTGCTAAGTCGTCTTCCAATTTCTCCTTTGACTTAGCAGTATGTCTCCGTTTATGTAAATAAGGAACAGAAACATACTAATATTTACCATTGGAGAAACAACACTGGCAGTTGTCCCCGTCACACAGATTTGGTAGATAATACCCGGCTGCACAGCTTTGTGAGCAGTAGCCACCTTTCTTGATGCATTCAGGCTTTGGGGCGCACGCAGCTGCAAAATGAACAAAGAAAAACGATAAATAATTAGTAAGTCTACCAATGTTAAGAATTATTCAGATATTGTTTATTTATTGAAGAAATATCTTCTACCTAATGACAATCTATCCCACTTTTTTATTGTACGTTTTTTATTTAATTCTTGTTTATGAATTCTCGCAAAAATCATTATAACAAAATGTTTAGATAGTTTTCATTTGTTGCACTAGCCACTGCATCCGATTAAGTGACACTGTTGAAATTCTGTACTGGAAAACCTTTTTGGAGAGTTGTGATGCATTCAAATATGCATCTTTCCGACGTCGGTGGGTCAACACAACCAATTTGACGCCTTTTTTTGGATCTTATCTGTGTTATTACAGACATTCAGCGATGGTTTTCTCTTTTTCTGACTATATAATCAACATTTATCATCATTATCACTTGTATCATCAGTCAAACTTTTAAAATCCACGGCAGACATTTATGTTAGTCACCATGTCTGGAGGATCACGCAGTGGACTCGTGATCATCAGCCATTACCATCCCAGAAGGAGCTCAGAAATCATAGAGACAGATCTATGCTCTTGCTCAAGGGAGACACTAACCACTCAGTGTCAGTGAAAAATGCTTAATGATCTGAGCAAGATTCGAACCTGCGCCTTGCCGTGTGGAAGGCAAGGGCGTTAACCAATGCTCCACAGGTGTGTGTGTGTGTGTGTGTGTGTGTGTGTGTGTGTGTGTGTGTGTGTGTGTGTGTGTGTGTGTGTGTAAGTGTGTAAGTGTGTGTGTGTGTGTGTGTGTGTGTGTGTGTGTGTGTGTGTGTGTGTGTGTGTGTGTGTGTGTGTGTGTGTGTGTGTGTGTGTGTGTGTGTGTGTGTGTGTGTGTGTGTGTGTGTGTGTGTGTGTGTGTGTGTGTGTGTGTGTGTGTGTGTGTGTGTGTGTGTGTGTGTGTGTGTGTGTGTGTGTGTGTGTGTGTGTGTGTGTGTGTGTGTGTGTGTGCTTGTGTGTGTGTGTGTGTGTGTGTGTGTGTGTGTGTGTGTGTGTGTGTGTGTGTGTGTGTGTGTGTGTGTGTGTGTGTGTGTGGTGTGTGTGTGTGTGAAGTGGAATTCGAAGAAAAGTCAATAATGTAAGAATATAAATTTCTCGTTTTTATTTATAGACACTACGAGGGCATATTCTGATGAATCTTGAAAGGATATACAGAACATATTGGTGTTCAAGTTTCGTTGAATTTTCTTATGTTTTTTTTTTCTTCGTCTATGTCATGCACATGTGGCGCCGGAGGCTTTTTCTAGACGGTCGGCCTCCACAAGACTTTAGATTTTCTTTTTTATAGTTACGCCTCGTTATGTTCTTTTTCTTTGTTGTTGAGAGAGAGAATACGTGATGTCAGCGGAAGCTCCTCAATGCATATAACTTTGCGAACCCCATTGAGGATAGTATTATAGCAGCTTTTGAGTGATCTTTGGCCACTCTGCGGTAATACCAAAGAAAAGTAACCAGTGGATATCGGAACTCGAACTCGGGACTCTAAGTTCGCCAGCCTGAACGCTAGCCGCTAGCTACTGCCCTGATTTGAATATGGAAAGGTGAGGGAATTTTTTTTCTTCAATTCCTTATGTCTCCTATTTATTAAGTTTACGTAACATATAATGTTGTAAGCGAGATCTACAGGATGTTTCCATAAAATAGGTTTACCAAAGAAATATGTAATACTGAAAATGTCACATTTGCTAGGGAAGCGTGTTCTGTATACTGAGTTCGCAAAACATAAACAATAACACTTCGATAGTTCATGTTGAATATTGAAAAAAGTAAATACTCACGAGGAGACAAACAACAACTGCAACCGTCCTTGCACAAACCAGGAACAACGGTGCCATTTCCACAAGACTTCGCACAAAGACCCCAAATGTCGGAGCAACTAGTGGTGGTGACACATTCTGCGGGTAAATCAAAAGTAGCTCGGTTGTAATATAACTATAACACATATGATGATTATACATAAGAGTTCATGTTGTTAAGCTAGTATAACAGAGAACATTAAGGAAGACTAAAAAAAAAAAAAAAAAAAAAAAAAAATATATATATATATATATATATATATATGTATATATATATATATATATATATATATATATATATATATATATATATATATATATATATATATATATATATATATATATATAAGTATATGTGTATATATATATATATATATATATATATATATATATATATATATATATATATATATATATATATATATATATATATATGTATATGTGTGTATATATATATATATATATATATATATATATATATATATATATATATATATATATATATATATATATATATTTATTTATTTATTTATTTATTTTATTTATTTATTTATTTTTTTTTTTTTTTTTTACACTAAAAGGGTACTGGCTAAGGGGAAAAAAACAAGTATAAAAAAATCCTGCTTGTCGCCAGACTGTAAGGAAGAGGGTGAGAGAAATGAAAAATGGGGGGCCAGTTCAAATTAGTATGAGAGATGTCTTGACACTCCTCTTTTGAAAGAGTTTAGGTCATAGGCAGGTGGAAAAACAGACAAATGAAGAGAGTTCCAGAGTTTACCAGTGTAAGGGATGAAAGAGTGAAGATACTGGTTAACTCTTGCATTAGGTAGATGGACAGAATAAGGATAAGAAGAAGTAGAAAGTCTTGTGCAGCGAGGCCGCGGGAGGGGGAGAGGCATGCAGTTAGAAAGTTCAGAAGAGCAGTCAGCATGAAAATAGCGGTAGAAGATAGATAAAGATGCAACATTGCGGCGGTGACTTAAAGAGTCAAGACAGTCAGTTAGAGGAGGAGAGTTGAATAGGCGAAAGGCTTTAGACTCCACCCTGTTTAAAAGAGCTGTATGAGTTGAGTCCCCCAGACATGAGAGTCATACTCCATACATGGGCGGATAAGGCCCCTGTACAGAGCGAGCAGCTGAGAGGGAGAGAAAAATGGACGCAGACGCATAGGACACCTAAGTTCTCGGAAGCTGATTTAGCAAGAGTAGAGATATGAAATTGCCAGTTTAGATTCTTAGTAAAGGATAGACCGAGTGTGTTCAATGTGGAGGAGTGGGGAAGTTGAGTGTCGTTAAAGAAGAAGGGATAGTTATCTGGAAGGTTATGTCGAGTAGATAGTTGTAGAAATTGAGTTTTTGAGTCATTGATCAAAGCAAGGTTTGCTCTGCCCCAATCAGAAACTAGTGAAAGATCAGAAGTTAATCGTTCTATAACATCTCGCCTTGAGTCATTTAATTCTTGTTGGGTTGGGCGTCGGTTGTACGACGTTGAAAAATGCTATGTGGTGTCATCAGCATAGGAGTGGATAGGGCATTGAGTCAGACTTAGGAGATAATCGATGAATAATAGAAAGAGAGTGGGTGATAGCACAGAACCCTGAGGAAAACCACTGTTGATAGTTTTAGAAGAACAGTGACCGTTACTACAGCAGCAATGGACCGGTCGGAAAGGAAACTGGAGATGAAGGTACAGAGAGAAGGATAGAATCCGTAGGAGGGTAGTTTAGAAATTAAAGATTTATGCAAGACTCTATCGAAGGCTTTCGGTATGTCAATGCCGACAGCAAAAGTTTCACCGAAGTCCCTAAAAGAGGATGACCAAGATTCAGTGAGGAAAGCAAGAAGATCACCAGTAGATCGGCCTTTACGGAAACCATACTGGCAATCAGAGAGAAGGTTGTGAGCTGATAGATGCCTCATTATCTTCTTGTTAAGGACAGACTCAAAGGCTTTAGAAAGGCAGGAAATCAAAGCTATAGGGCAGTAGTTAGAAGGATTGGAGCGGTCACCTTTTTTAGGGACAGGTTGAATGAGAGCAAACTTCCAGCAAGAAGGATAGGTAGAAGTAGAGAGACACAGACGAAAGAGTTTGATCAGGCAGTGAGCGAGTTCGGAAGCACAGTTTTTGAGAACAATAGGAGGGACTCCATCCGGTCCGTAAGCCTTCCGAGAATCAAGACCAGAGTGGGCTGGGAAAACGTCATGATAAAGAATTTTAATTTTAGGGATAAAGTAGTTAGAGGGTGGAGGAGTAGGAGGAATATGCCCAGTATCATCCAAAGTAGAGTTGGTAGTAAAGGTTTGAGCGAAGAATTCAGCTTTAGAGAAAAAAAAGACAGCTGTGGGGCTATCTGGTTGAAGTAAATGAGTTAATAGTGAAATTGTTAGAGATATTATTTGCTAGATGCCAGAAATCACGAGAAGAGTTAGAGTTGGAAAGGCTTTGACATTTTCTATTAATGAAGGAGTTTTTAGTAAGTTGTAGAATAGATTTGGCATAATTACGGGCAGAAATTTATAGGGCATGAGTTTCAGCAGATGGATAGCTACGGTACCGTTTGTGAGCCGTCTCTCTATCATTGACAGCACGAGAACAAGCAGAGTTAAACCAGGGCTTTTTAGCTTTAGTATTAGAGAAAGTATGAGGAATGTATAGCTCCATGCCAGAGACAATAACCTCTGTTATGCGCTCGGCACAAAGAGAAGGATCTCTG
>JAXIVD010007112.1:0-5000 GCA_036785275.1 Cancer borealis
GTAGTAGTAATGGTGGTAGTGGTAGTAGCTGTAGTAGTAGTAGTAATAGTAGTAGTAGTAGTAGTAGTAGTAGTAGTAGTAGTAGTAGTAGTAGTAGTTGTTGTTGTTGTTGTTGTAGTAAGGAGCTAATGATAATAGTAATAATAATAATAATAATGATACAAATCAGTACTCGCCAGGAGTTAATGATAGAGAGAAGATATCTACCTCACCTAGTGTACATGTGACCAACTGATCAACTAACAAACGATGAATAGCTGGATCAACAACACGTCCCGCTAAGCGTGATGGGGAGTGTGTTGGGGTGACGCAACACACAGCCAGGCGGGAAGGGAACCATGAACAGAATGTCAGGATGAACTACAAACATATATATGATTTCTGCACCAGAATACCGACTGTCCTTGGATAGTTCCTGGATGCAGAGGACGATGGACGACGTTTAAAAAAAAATAAAAGAAGAAAAAAGAGGAGACAGGAATTTAAAACCATATTTTCATTTACTGATACTATTTTAATAAAACATGAGAACATTTTGCTTGCATTGATAAGAATTTATTATTGATTTAGGAAACAGACTTAATGTTCAAGTGTGATGTGTATTTTCATACTTTTATCTCTTTGAAATTATAGACCAGAAAAATATTGTTATCTTGTTTTTAGATCGCTCAAGGCTCCAGGTGACGTCATTAACACACACATCCAGGCTCGATGTTTGGCCAAGATATTTTTTAATGGTTATTATAAAGAAATAAATGTTGTTAAAATTATTTATGTTCTTTTTCTTATTGTTGTGGTTGTTGTAGTTATTGTTTTTGCTGTCGATCTTTTTGTTGTCGTCGCCTTCATAGTAGTAGTCGTTGTCATAGTAGTAGTAGTAATAGTAGGAGAGAAGTAAAAGTAGTAGTAGTACTAATACTAATTGTAATAGTAATAGTATTAATATTCGTATTAGTAGTAGTACTATTCTAGCTTTTATTATGTTAGGCATCATCATCATCATCATCATCATCATCATCATCATCATCATCATCATCATCATCATCATCATCATCATCATTATCAAGAAATTAGTGTACTCTTGGTATTTAAATGTGAAAAGGAAAGTACCTTAATTACGTGAGTGGCTATTTACAGACGTGAGGGAAAGGTGTGTATGTGTATGTGTGTGTATGTGTGTGTCTGTGTGTATGTGTGTGTGTGTGTGTGTGTGTGTGTGTGTGTGTGTGTGTGTGTGTGTGTGTGTGTGTGTGTGTGTGTGTGTGTGTGTGTGTGTGTGTGTGTGTGTGTATGTTTGTATGTCTGTGTGTCTGTGTATCTGTGTGTCTGTGTTTCTGCGTCTGCGTCTGCGTCTGCGTCTGTGTCTGTGTCTGTGTCTGTGTCTGTGTCTGTGTGTGTATGTGGTGCGTGTGTGTGTGTGTGTGTGTGTGTGTGTGTGTGTGTGTGAGAGAGAGATGCAGGAAATTAATAAGTGAAAGGATTTGGTTGCAGCTTAGAGAGAGAGAGAGAGAGAGAGAGAGAGAGAGAGAGAGAGAGAGAGAGAGAGAGAGAGAGAGGAGAGAGAGAGAAGAGAGAGAGAGAGAGAGAGAGAGAGAGAGAGAGAGAGAGAGAGAGAGAGAGAGAGAGAGAGAGAGAGAGAGAGAGAGAGAGAGAGAGAGAGAGAGAGAGAGAGAGAGAGAGAGAGAGAGAGAGAGAGAGAGAGAGAGAGAGAGAGAGAGGGGAGAGGGAGAGGGAGAGGGAGGGAGGCAGAGGGAGGGAGAGGGAGGGAGAGGGAGGAGGGAGGGAGGGAGGGGAGGGAGGGAGCGAGCGAGCGAGAGCGAGAGAGAGAGAGAGAGAGAGAGAGAGAGAGAGAGAGAGAGAGAATATATATATATATATTATATATATATATATATATATATATATATATATATATATATATATATATATATATATATGTATATATAGTATATATATATGTATTTATATATATGGAGTATCAAATCTTATAAAAAGAAAACTTTTCCTAGACTCCTTATCATCATTCTTATTTTTGTGTGACGTTCCTTCCTGACCTTTTAACCATTGGCTGACACTGTCCATCCTGTTAGGAAATAAGGGAGGAAAGGTGGGTGGCCTGGGAGGAGGATAATCTGATGAGGACGAATAGAGGAAGGAGGGAAGGGTGAGGGAGGGAGGTAAGGTAGGAGGGAAGGGTGAGGGGAGGGAGGTAAGGAAGGAGGGAAGGGTAAGGAAGAGAGGTAAGAAAGGAGGGAGATTGCGTGGTATTACGGATTTTTTATTTTATTTTAGCTCCTAGTCGTGATGGTACTTTTCATTGCGTCACTTCGATAGTATGTAAAGACTTAAGACGACCCATCTGATATCTCGTTACCTTCATAATGCACTGCAAATTCAACCTCGGATACTTGGTCAGATCACTTCAAACAGTTATGCCGCTGAATTACAGAAAAAAAAAAACGAATTTATTTTAGGTTGTTAGGTTTTGTTATATTTCGTTACGTTTGGTTAGGTTTAGCTGGGTTGGTTTTTGGTTAGGCTTATTCAACTGCAGCTCTAGGAAGGTTATGCTAGCAAAGCTATTATAAAGGTAAGCATTATAAAGGTAAGGATATATCGAATGGGTCGTCTTACTAATACTTACCTAATCATCCCTTTATCTGGTTTGGTGTCTTATTCATACTTTTTTATTTCCAATTTCCTGTTGCTTCATTTCCTGAGTTATTTTCTTCTTCTTGGTCTTGTTTAACGTCGATTTTTTCAATACAATTTTCGTTGTAGTTTCTTTGTTTTTAGAAATTTATCTGTAAGAACTGATGCTTGTAAGTGAGACTTTAATTTCTATACAAGAATAAATCTGACGTATACTATATACTATCTCTGAAATATATATAATGAATTTCATAATGAAAAAGTCTCCTATATATTTATAACGTTTTCTGTTACCTGCGCTACTTGCGCTGACACTACATTTTCTTACGTTTAAGGGCTCACTATAAAATAACTATTTTCTCTTAGTATTATTGGTTTCAAAAAATACTACTTAATATATCACAATTACGTTGCAGCCTGTCGTTAACAAGGCTGATAATGTTTATAAATGTCATAATTTGATTGATAAATTATCATGTCAAACTAGATAATCAAATATTTTTTTCTTCGTTATTACATCACTTGATCATTCTGTATAATTGTTTCATTCATCTTTGATAGTCTTTCTGTTTAAGTACGAGACAACTCCTTCCTTGAGGCGCCCATTGTCCCCTTACTCAATTCATGCAGAAGGTAACTCTTCTCTGGTCTTCGTGAGGCGCCGTGTTAGTGTTGAAGGGAGGTATACAGTGTCACCTTCAGCCAAAAGGTGACCACAAACCCCACCGCCGCACCTTGGGCATTGAGGAGGTGCTCGGTGGTGTCCCTCAAGGCTCTTACGACAAATCAACACTGACTTGCCTTGCGACGCGACTCTTGGGGTGCAGAAGAGTAATTTTTGAGGCGTGATATCGTTATTTGTCTTGACGGTTAATTCCTTTATATCAAAGTTAGTGTTTTTTGTTTAGTGTGTTATATATTGTTAACATTACAACTTTGCTCTAGTAGAAATATAACGTAGCTGCTCCATCATCGAATAAATGTAAAGTGTGGATAACAAGAAATAAGAAAAAGGGAGAGAAAAGTAAGGCTGCCACCCGACCACTGGAACACTCGCTGCGCCACCCACTTCCAATCCACTTGCCACCCACTTCCAATCCACTTGCCATCCACTTCGAATCCACTTGCCACCCACTTCGAATCCACTTGCCACCCACTTCGAATCCACTTGCCACCCACTTCGAATCCACTTGCCACCCACTTCCAATCCACTTGCCACCCACTTCCAATCCACTTGCCACCCACTTCCAATCCACTTGCCACCCACTTCCAATCCACTTGCCATCCACTTCGAATCCACTTGCCACCCACTTCGAATCCACTTGCCACCCACTTCCAATCCACTTGCCACCCACTTCGAATCCACTTGCCACCCACTTCGAATCCACTTGCCACCCACTTCTAATCTACTTGCCACCCACTTCGAATCTACTTGCCATCCACTTAGAATCCACTTGCCACCCACTTCGAATCCACTTGCCACCGGGTGTGCTGGAAGTGGCGTCCGCGTTGCCCAATCACCCCGACGGTCACTAGCTTATTAACTTTTTTGTTTTGTTTTTAGCAACGACGGCGTGATAATCTTGAGTGACAACAGTTTATCACAAAACTTTCAAACCGGGAAAACTATTAGCGTTTCTTTGTATATTTTATGTATTTATTTTATTATTTTATTCATGATCTATCCGTCTATATGCTCTTCTATTGGAGTTTGTGGCTGGCCCCGCCCATGCTGACTGGTACGGCATAGTCGTTTATGAAGGTAACTTGAAGACTCATGTTTGTTCGCAATGTTTCACGTGACGAAAGTTGTACTCAAAGTCAAGGTGTCACGGGCAGCATGATAATGGTTGTAGAAAACTCCACAATGAACGACAAAGGAACCATTTTACTTCACCATTTTACAATATCATAACATTATAGCACACTGATGATCCCGTAGAAAAATTATCATAAGACAATAGATGTGGATTGCTACCTTTGATAGTAATGATTATCACTATCAAATAGTAATAGTGTTAAGCTATACGTTTTTATGCTGAATAAAAAATAACAATAAGATATGGAATTACATGAGGCTTGGAGCGTATAGTTGTGATCACCTTGGTGTGAAAGAGTTAAGACGTTCTATTTCAACTTGGTAATTTTGTCCAATATCTTTACTATAATTCCTTACCTAACTTTCTTCTTTTGATTTTTTTTCTTCCCCTGCTTTCCTCCTCTTGTCTTTTATTTTTAGGATTGCTTCACTTAGCTTTGCACGCTGAGCTGGTGTATATTTGCTCTTTTTCGATTTTTTCTTTCCAATTTCGGCCGAAGTTGCTTGCTTTGCCACTAGGTAGAAAACT
>JAXIVD010007112.1:12500-17500 GCA_036785275.1 Cancer borealis
GTGTGTGTGTGTGTGTGTGTGTGTGTGTGTGTGTGTGTGTGTGTGTGTGTGTGTGTGTGTGTGTGTGTGTGTGCGCGTGTGCGTGTGCGTGCTTGTGCGTGGAAGAGAGTATGTCCGTGCAGCTCACGTACCGTCTCTGCTTTCTCCTCCCTCCTCCCCTTGTTATCCCGTCCTGCACCTGTTCCTTCACTGGGTACTGCATGTTTCTTCCTCCTTTGATCCTTCCTTTTCTCATCACGTTCCTCTTACTCTTCCTTTCTGTTCCTGATGCTTCCCTGCCTCCTCCTCTTCCCACCATTATCTCTTGTTCTCTTTCCTTGGCCTTCCTTAAAGCTGTGTTCCCATGCCTTGCACATCCTCATCCTGCTGCTTACACACCCTCCTCCACTCCTTCCTTGACCTTGGTTGCGTGAGGTCCCGTCCCGTCCCGTCCCCGCCCCGCCCCGCCCCGCCCCGCCCCGGACATGCTGACATCACACAGGCTGATTGGAAGTCGGTCCGAGTCAACAATTCCTCTCCGCATTGAGCAGGTTACCGCCGCTCTTTAATTGGGTTGGCTTGGACGTGTGTTGGGTTGGGTTCAGGAAGCGAAAATATGTACCGACACGAGTGAGGAGTTTCCCGGAGAGCGAACACACACAACACGCATACTCAGGAAAGGCCGACAGACAGCGATGCCATGGGTAGTGAGGATATACAGGCAGTTGTTCTCCCCCCCCCTACCACCACCCAGTTGTTAGCTTTGTATAGGAGCCTCGTCCGCTGCAGCATAGAGTGGGAGGAACACTTCATCCACGCCATTATTTCCACGGATGCTGCCTCGCTGGACTTGCTCACTGCACACTTTCCAACCCTCCCTCCCTCACACTCTTCATTCTCTTGCGTTGTTTGTCTATTTTACTAAGTGAGAGTTAAATGGGTTTCATATTTACTCCTTTATTGACTAGCATATTTTTTCCTATTATATAAACTTTCTCAATAGACTATAGTGCCAGAGCATCCCGTGAGTTAAATTACTTATTTATTTTGGGAGGAAGGAACAAATTCTTGATTATTATACATAACGAGATTTAACGGGTCTTTCTGCCAAGCTTCTATCTCCTAGTCCTCCACTATTCCTCATCATTCTCATCTGCATCTTTTTTAATTCATTCCATTATCGAAAGAGACGTACAGTAATTGAGGCAAACCGTTCAACACGAGTCGTAATGTCATTGCAATTATGGTTGTGTTGACGGAATTAAAAACGGCGGCAGGGAAGGCAGAGCAATGTTTGATTTAATAGTCTTTGGTTTCTCATTAAAGATTCGTTTCTCCCCGTCATTCCTCAACCTTTCCTCACACCCTGGATGTGACCCGCCGTCCTCCACTCTAAGATTCTCACGCTCACTATGCAATGAAAGTCCGTTTGATATTCTGCCTCCGCTGCGGGATAAGGGGGGTGGCGCCGCTGCGGGGAGGGGAAGGCTACCAAGGAGGCGGAGGGGCGTCGCCTCACCTCAAGTGTAAAAAGGAAGAAAGACGTTAACAGTCAAGTGGGCGGGCGAGGAGGAGCCCTGTGAGGCGTCTTACAGGTACTCACACCACCAACGGCGGGGCGGGGTGGGGCAGGGCAAGGCAGGGCGGGGCAGGGCGGGGCACAGGTCTTGCCTGCTGCTGTGGTTCAGTCGAAACAGGTTCGCTGCACTTGTTCTCTCAGCGTAGTGTTGACTCCCGCCTTCCCGGGCGGGAACCAACTAGGTGCAAAGCATGAGTTGATCATAAATAGAGCTGGATGAAGAATATCGCTGCTTCCGCCTCTCCACCGCTGCCACCACCACCACCATCACCACCACCATCACCACCACCACCACTTTTTTTTTTTTGTCGTTTTCCAGTCCTGGTGCTCGCACGGCCCTGCGTGCCCCTTGAGACACTGCTCAGAATTCACGCTCATTGGTTGCTGGCAACTCTCTCAGGTGATTTTCATTGGTGGAGGCAACTCTCAGAAACCACGCTGATTGGTTTAAAATGGACAGGTCTGTTATTCTGTTTCCCAACACATCATTTTATAGGATTGTGTAGAGTGAATGGTGGTCGTAGCGTCCAGGTTTGTTTATAATAGTATTCTTGCACAACACAGGTGGTGAAAGATGATGAGTTGAGGTGAAGGTGGTGAAGATGACTGTCTCTTGTAGTACAGGTCACGTGAACGAGTAGCGACTGAACGAAGCTTTGCGCAGAATATCGTTGCGCGCCGCGGGACAGCCAACAGTACAGCACCTCGGGTTTATTTCAGAGTTAGTTGATCTTTACAGCTCGTGAGAGTTACGCCGCGTGTTGCAGCGCTGCAGGTGGGACTCACTTAAGGTCTGTTACGCCACCGTCGGAGGCGTAGCGAGTGTGTGGTGCCTTGTATGCTTCCAGGCAATGGCAGGAACCACAATACTTCAAAAATGACAAGAATAAACAAAGCCATTCTTGCCATTACGTGAGTGTAGCGAGTGAACCTCAGGTGTGTCTGCGGCCTTTTTGGTGTCCCGCCCAACGCTGGCCCGCCACTGACGTGAACGAGAGGGATTCATGCCCCACTGTGCGGCGACAAGGTGGTGTGTGAGGACTGGCGCCTGGTGGAGGGAGTGGCAGGGCATTTTGTGTCCCTGCAATGGGGTGCTAGACTAAAAAAGGTTTTATAGAGGCAAGGTCCATATAGAATATAATGAACGACAACGAAAAGTTCAGGTGGAATAATAAGGAAAATTATTGTAGATGTTACGGTGGAACAACGATACAAAATAGTGTTACAAAACGGTGATATAAAACTCTGCTTCCACCTGTCTCGTGTGCCTTCACCTGGCTCACCAACGATGTCTTCTGGACCGGAGTGTGAGCTCGTCTGCAGCACCACCTGGACCATTTCCGAAGTGAATTTTCATTTGATGTGTTCCTCACGTTGAGCGTAGCTGTGTGTGTGTCACTACGTGTCCAGTACTCGTGGGTTGTATCCCTGGAGTGTCCGTGCTTGTGTTCATATAAGAATAGTATTCAGGCTAAAATGTTTTTTTTTTTTTATAAAAAAACGTTCATAGTTATTGTTGTTCCTGAGTGTTCTCTTAAGTGCTTACTTTAACGTGCTTTTAAAGTCGTGTGTTTATAATGATATAATGTTTATAATGATAAGCTGTTTTGCCAACTGAATCTCCCAGTGAGTCCCACACTATACTAAGCAGTGTGTTCTGAGTCCGTTGGCACTCCTGTTACCTGCTGTGTGATTTTTCGAGTGTCCTTTACCCTAGACAGGGTGTAACAGATTAAATACCACGTAGCCAACGCCTCCCTTGGTTGGTATGGTTCTCGTTGGGTTTGTTTGGTGTCGTCCAACGTTTCGGTGACTCACGCGGCCGGAGGGCAGAGCTTGATCCGCGGAGGGAGGGAGGGACGGAGGGAAGGAAGGAAGGAGAGAGTGCTGGACGTTACCCAACAACTACGGTCCCCCAAACCGGCACACTAGTTTGGCGTTAATGGCAGCGTCGGTGTGGGGGGAAGGAGGGTGGGGGTGTTACGTGTTTAGGTGCACGAAGGACGTGTTGCGTGCGGAGACCCCCACCCCACATCACGACGCAGCAGGAGACTCAAGAGGGAGAGGAAATGTTCCTGGGGGGGTCTGCACGCTGCCTCAAGGAGTATGAACCGTTCTATAAACAAATGGTTCATCAAGGTGACGGTACTGTTGCCGTGACCGTCCGCTATTCTTCCTTCATTCCCATACTGCATATCCCCTTCCTACCCTTCCGTGGGCTATAGCTGGTGGTGATAGTACCCACGAGACAGTAGAATATGTCCCGGATGTCTCCTTCAGTGTGGGTTGCCGCCCCATGACGTTGGGCAGTGACGTCACGCCTCGCCCACGCTGTTATTGACCCGGAGTAAAGGGGAAAGTTCACCTCCCTGTTCTCTACTCACCGGGACTGAGGACACCGCTCTTGGCGAGGTCACGGCCACATCCGGGCCTGGAAGACGATCTTGTTCCCGCGGCGTCGAGAGTGATCGTGTAGCTGGTGAGGCTCAGCGGGGCTCAGGGTCTGTGGAGGCAGGCAGCGGGTATTGATATTTCATAGTTGTCAGGTTCTGGCTTGTGTCGGGCGTATGTCACATCCCACGCCACCTCAGCGTTACTTGACAGACGGTGGCAGCCTGAGGGAGTGAGAGTGAAGATCCCCAACACGACCCTGAGTCTTGATTGGTGCTTCAGGCGGAGTTTAAATTACTTACCGCCCCTCGGGGATGAACCTCACACACTAGTTAACCCCGCGGCTCTTGGGTATGGCACAACTGTTTGTTTCTTTTCTGTTAATTACAAGTACGTAGGTATTATATATACGTTCATTGTGTGAGTGTTTGGAGATCGTTGTGGGCGTTAATGTGGTGTACCGGGCCTATATGTCTCCCCGCAAGGTGTGCGTTGAATGGTGGTGTTGTCTGTTTATCATCACCAGTCTACATTTTCAACCCGTTGATCAATATACTTATTGGACGTTCATTTACGGTAAATATGTCTGTTGATTCTTGTTATTTTTGCAATCAGATATTGATTGACAATGTAAATTTTTTTTGTTCGTTCGTACCTTTGCTAACTGACAGTAAAATAATATACGTATAAGTAAGGACACAACTTTCAATATATAAAGTGCACTTTATTCTTGTGTTGAGAAGTATTGCCGCATCGCCGCACCTGCCTCGGGGTCCGCTGGGGGAAGAGAGGAGGGGTCAATCGCCGGGTCTGGGGGTCGCTTGGGCTAACCTGGACCGGTATTGTTGCAGGCGATGAGCGTCACGCCCACAGTTGCCGCCTCACGTACTCAGTGATGTGACTCGAGATTGCTGTGGCGTGTCCTGTGCAGTACAAAGTTTATTATGAAGCAGACAGTGGACTCCATAGTTGGCACTCCTGCCTCTTGGTGGCAGGAGTGGCGAGGCGGCGGTGAGTGCCTGTGTGACCTGGGACCTATGGTAATGCCTCC
>JAXIVD010007112.1:20000-21365 GCA_036785275.1 Cancer borealis
TTATTGATAAATAAGTACATGGTATGGAAATGGCTCCTCCCTGAGTGCCTCACGTTGGGCCTATGGAAGGGACAAAGGCGTCGACGCAGCTGACGTCATGCACTTCGCCCTCTCGTTTGAATGGACTGCCGCGTATAAGGCACAACTCGGAGACAGCCGCATCCCCATTGGCCACAGTGTCTCGTGTGGGACTGAGCGCCTCCACCACCACCACCATTTAGAGGAGGTATACGTGCTCCTCCCAGCCAGTCGTATAAACATTAAAGATGTGCTCCCGTCTGGCCCCTCACGGCGGGTTGGCCCATGAGGAACGGGCGTCGGGACGTCTGGGCGTCTGGCATGGGAGATGAGAGGCGGGCGGTGGGCGACGCGTTATACAAGTGTTGTGTGGCTGCCACTCCACTCTTACATGGACACCAATTGTTACGCTTCAGTGAGATGATATATTATTAGTTCCAAGGTAGGTGCAAGAGCGACCAGGTGAAGAATGCTGCCTCTGCTGCCTTCACTGTGAGGGTGAGAAGGGGGGGGGGGGGGGGTTGGCGTGCGTGCAGGGTGGACGCGGCCCCAGCTGGCGCCGCTCCAAGCTAAATACGGTTTTCCTTTATAAGGCGCTGTAGGGGGACACCTTCACGCCTGGACGTGTGGACGAGGGGAGCACAGAGCATGGCTTTCCTGCTGCTCTCCTCCAGTCACTTAGTAAGACGGTGAAGGCATGACGGTCTGCCTCGCTCACGTGATGTTACATACATTCGTAGGTGATGCGCGGATTTGATAATGCCAGAGGAAGGATATTTTGCTTGCATATCTTTGTCTTTTAACTTATTCTTCTTCCAGTCCCTTTTTATTTTCATTCCTTTTTTTCCAAATTCCTCATTTCCTGCTTCCTCCTTTCATCGTTTCTTTTTAATGAGATGAACTAAAGAAGGAAGGAAGGAAGGAAGGAAGGAAGGAAGGAAGGAAGGAAGGAAGGAAGGAAGGAAGGAAGGAAGGAAGGAAGGAAGGAAGGAAGGAAGGAAGGAAGGAAGGAAGGAACAAGGTAATCTAGTTTGCGTTGCTTTGGACAGGCTTTCCGAACACTGATTACGGTGAGATTGCATAAGTAAACCTTGACGTCAAAGGAAGAATAGACAGCAACAGTCCTAATGGACCGTTTGTCAAGCAGACAAACGGTACCAATGAGGCGCATCAAGAAGTCACCGAATGATGTGATGTACTGAAGCTGAAGTTAGGAAGCAAATGTATTGGGAATAACGTGATACAGTGCCAGACGAGATGCTCCTCTAAATATATCCTCTCACGCAAATGGAGATGAACGCCGCTGAAAAATCCCTCACACACAACCTCTTTCAGATTAACACACAC
>JAXIVD010007113.1:0-7500 GCA_036785275.1 Cancer borealis
GGATGATTTTCTAACTATTTACATTAATGAAAAAAGGAAAACCATCAGCTAATGAAGAATCCTGGGAAGGTGAGGGACCCCTACCAATGCCATCCGCTTGTTTGCGTCTTGCACTGCCTGGCTCATGATGCTTCAAGGTGAGGCACAGAAGGGCGGGCATGATGTATTGTTGTTCAGACCATCTGCATGTATTTGAATAAAGAGGAAAGAGAAAAATAGGGATACAAAATGTATAATATGCATAGAAGGATAAGAAAAAGACATAACCAAGCTTTGAAAACACACACACACACACACACACACACACACACACACACACACACACACACACACACACACACACACACACACACACACACACACACACACACACACACACACACTTTAATATCATCACTATAGGGCATCGTGGCACCGGTGCATCACATACAAACATTGCCAAGACGTTGAAAAATATTTGCTTTCCGGAGCTGATCCTCGCGCCTTTTGTTACCTTAAGATGGACCTTAAGCAATCATGGAGGAGGAGGAGGAGGAGGAGGAGGAGGGAGGAGGAGGAGGAGGAGGAGGAGGAGGAGGAGGAGGAGGAGGAGGATATCAACATAATACTAATTATTTACACAACTCTTAAACATTTATAGCCATCCACTACCAAGAGTCGAAATTCTTCTTTTAACTGAAAAAAAAATATACGAGTAATAGTTAAGATTTTTCCAAGGTTTCTCTTTTGTTGGAATAATATTATACCTTATCTTTCCTTAAGAAACTGAAGTTATGACGTCATTCTGGCCTCAAAAAAAAAAAATTATATATAAGATTATTTTGGAGTCATTATTATTTTCGTGGTAGCATGAAATTTTAACGTGTATGATAAAGAAAATACATTATTTACCAAGACTTTGAGCATGTAGGCTTGGCGGAAAAAAGTAGAACATGAGTTAATTGTGATATACTTAAACATATATGATAAAAAAAAATCTCTCTCTCTCTCTCTCTCCCTCTCTCTCTCATTCTCTCTCTCCATCCCTTGCTCGCTATTGCTGCGTCCTCACTGGAGAGTACATTGAACTGAAACTGGACTGAACCTCTCGGGGAAGTTCGACATGAGCCTGAAGTGACCGTAGCCTCTGATGGAAGAAGAACGAGCTCCGGCCGTGTTTGCTCGCCCCTCGTAGCGGCCCCGTGATGAAGTTCCCTCCTGCTGGGGTGGGTGAAGGGGATGTGATTGTGGCTCCCTGCGAGGTGGGTGCAGTAAAGGGCGAAGGGAGGAAGGTAAAGGGATCTTGATAACGTTGGATGCTGTGTTGTATAGTTCATGGGGTTGGGGATGGGATGGGGATGGGTCTAGGAAGGGAAAGAGGAGTTGGTTAAAGTTTTTGTTTGTGCCTCTTCTTATCTCACACACATGTACACGCTTGAGTACAGTACACACACACACACACACACACACACACACACACACACACACACACACACACACACACACACACACACACACACACACACACACACACACACATACATACATACACACACACACACACACACACACACAGGATCCAAGAAAGGAAAACACATCTGATCAATATTTAAGCTACTAAAACACTTGCAAAGCTGCACCGAAAAAGAAAAGGAAATCTAGTTTTTTTAACGACACTCCTCTTCCCTTTCCCTCTCCCTCCCATTTGTATCCCATTTTTCCTTTTCCTTTACTTTTTTATATATTTTTTATTTTCTCCCTTCCCTCCTTCCCTGTTGCACCCCCTCGCTCTTCTTTCCACATCCCAAAATCGTGAGCACCACAAGCACCGCCTCTCTCTTGCTGCTAAAGGTCACTCATTCACTCACTCATTTCACTTATCTCCCGTACTGTGTTATCTCTCTGCCTGTTCTTTTCTCATCAAGTTTGCCTCGATCCGTTCAGATTTTAAGGCTGTCTCATAAACTTAGTTCCCTGCGACCTTTTACTCTCTTTTTGTTTTCTTTTTCATCCTCCTCCTCCTCCTCCTCCTCCTCCTGCTCCTCCCTCTCTTCCTTCCCTTGCGCCACCTCTATCCATCCAAGCTAGTCTTCCCCAACTTCTGATTAGTCTGGATAGATTCTTCATTTTCCTCGTCCTGTGTAACGTCCTCCTCCTCCTCCTCCTCCTCCTCCTCCTCCTCCTCCTCCTCCTCCTCCTTCTCCTCCTCCTCCCTCTTTCCTCCTCCTCCTTCCTCTTCTTTTTCCTCAATTTCCTCCTCCTCTCCCTTCACCAAAGTTCCCCACACGGGCTAGACTCATCCCACTTCATAAACTGGTTAGATTCTTCCCCCAAGTTCCTGGAATGGCTGGTTCTTCTTCTTCCCAAAGTCTCGGCCAGATCTGGGTGGAGCGGCACAAAGGGAAGAGGTGGCGCGAGTGGCCAACAAAGAATTTTCTTGGGCGAGTAGAAAGAATTTATTAACCTTAACACTGACGCGGTCCACAAAACCCAGATTGGTTTTCTCTCCAGGGTGAATTGCATACATATTTCATTATATACAGAAAGAAAGTTTGATTAAGAAGTGAATAATGACGCTGGAAGGCTGGGGGTTGGTCGCTAGATTCCCATTAGGCTGTGGATCCAGCGGTGTGGGTGTGTGGCCAGGAAATAAAGTAATCAGGGCTAATTACTTCAGCAAAGAGAGAAGGAATGGAAACAGGGTGGAAGAAGGACATGGAGGGTTAAAGTGTAATGGGTTCTAATTGTTAAGTTTCCTGTTCACTAGACCTAATTCATCATAGCCTAAGTATGTTTTACCTCACAACGGTAACCCATTGTTTGCTTCAGTGAGTCCAAAGATTAGATTGGACGTTGGGGGAAGGGACGGAAAGGGAACTCAACCAACTAAACCAATGAAAATATTGAAAGAAACGAAAGAGAGTTTGAATTATTGATCACGTTTACTGGAAGAGATATGAAAAGATGTGAATAAAGCCTAAAATCTCCTTGCACTGCTCTTTCTTTCTTTAACTGTGAGTCGCTTCCAATTCACTAACCTCTAACAAAAAATAAAAAATAATTATAATAACGCATTCATACTTTTCTCTCCCATTCATAGCACACGAGGAGAAACTATTGTAATCGATAATAGAAAGAAAAAATAATAACTGTAGAGAGACATTAAACGACTAGAAGACAAGGTTCCTCACGGCATTGTCAACGGGTGGGCGGCACTCATAACGTCCTTCCTATTGTTCTTACGCAAAACACAAAATAATATGTCTCTGTCCTACTGGTTAGTTTTTTTTTTGTAATGTCTTCCATATATGCATGGGGAGAAGGGAGAGGAGGAGGGAGAAAAAGAGCTAGAATAGAAAGATAGGAAGATAGAGGGAATAGATACAAAAAATAAGAAATAACGAAATAGGAAGAAGGTAGAGGAGGAGGAGGAGAGGCGATGAAGTGAGGTAAATAGTGTTTCAAGAGGAGTAGTGTGAGGTGAAGCGTGGTTCTCTGCAGGAGATGGAGGAGAAAATGAGTTAATCTATCAGCTTATAGTATTGAGAGAGAGAGAGAGAGAGAGAGAGAGAGAGAGAGAGAGAGAGAGATGAGAGAGAGAGAGAGAGAGAGAGGGAGAGGGAGAGGGGAGAGGGAGGAGAGAGGCACTACCCATTCGCTTACTCCACATTATAACACACTCATAAAAATCTCAACTTGCAGGATATTTAAATTTTGGTAAAGTCTCGTGAATGAACTTTAATTAATTCTTAAGTATGCACGGAACTTTCATTATTAGTTACTTGCTTCTTCTGCTGACACTGAAAGGTCCATCTATCCACTCACTGTCCTCATTGATTGTGTGTGTGTGTGTGTGTGTGTGTGTGTGTGTGTGTGTGTGTGTGTGTGTGTGTGTGTGTGTGTGTGTGTGTGTGTGTGTGTGTGCCTCATTTTTTTCTTTAACTCTTTCTTTCTCTATTTTTTTTACTCTCTCCCTCTCACGTTTTTTAATATGCTGGACATGCAAAACTCTCTTTTCATCTCATAAGGAAATTTTTGGGTGTAATAAAACTTGAGTGAGCCAAAAGATTATTACACACACACACACACACACACACACATACCCCCACACACACACACACACACACACACACACACACACACACACACACACACAAACACACACACACACGTAGGTCTACAAACTTTCGACTATTGATTATCGCTCTAGTAGATGTAGGTTTTGTTGTTGTTTTTATTTTTGTTGTAGCTGTTGTTGTTGTTTCTGTTGTTGTTGTTTTTTGCTTCAGTTTCCCTTTCCCTCTGTTGTCAAGGTATTGGCGGGAAGGGAGTAATGGTTTCACGCCTCTGAGGATTTGAGGGAAGGGGGAAAAGTTGAAAGAGGGAGCCTGGAACGAGAGAGAGAGAGAGAGAGAGAGAGAGAGAGAGAGAGAGAGAGAGAGAGAGAGAGAGAGAGAGAGAGAGAGAGAGAGAGAGAGAGAGAGAGAGAGAGAGAGAGAGAGAGAGAATTCTGAACTAGGAAACAATAGTTGCTGAAGCTGGTGGTCTATTTTTCCTTTTTTTTAAATTTTTTTACTCCTGTTTTTGTTTTGATTTTGTTTATGGACCTGCATTGTGGCGAGGCGTGTGAGGTGGTCTGTGTATGAGTGTGAAGGACCTGTGGAGGGAACCAACCCACCTGTTGCTCCCTCCCTTCCTACCCTCCTCCTTCCCCTTCCTCTTCCCTCCCTCTGTCCCTCCCTCCCACCTGTGCATGACGAGAAGAGGCAGATATTTTTTCCTCAAGGCCATTTTCCTGTCTTATATTTTTCCCCTTTTAATTACCTAAACTGTTGCGGCAGAGGATTGTCTTTCCTTGGTAGCAGCACCACAAATGGCCGGCCTCTCGATCTCCGTTGCCTTTGAGAATCACATAAAGACGCATTTCCCAAGGCTCCGGTAGATACATCAAAGGGGAAGAGGAGAAGCAGGAGGCCTCGTATGTCAAGAAAGAAGAGTAAAGGAGGCAAGAGGACCCCAGAGGCATTGAAACTCTGCCGCCGCTGCCGCCTTCGCCCTTTGCTGCCACCGTCACGCACCTCTGAAGGGAGCAAACTGTGTCGCCATTTGCTGGCTTAATGGAATGTGACTAACCTGAAGCCCGGCGGCCGTGACTCGCCTTCCGAGGGGGTCGCGGCCACCTCAGCTTTACCCCAACAATCAATATACGCCGCTCCAGCACCGCGGCAGCCCACTCCTCATTATGGGCTTGAGGGGCGGCGGATACTGAAGGACGGGGGTGAGGGGGTGAAAGATTACCAAAGGCAGTGAGGCGTAGGGGCAGAGGGGATACCTGAGGAAAGGACGAAGGGAGGAGGAGGATATGAGGGCGAGTTTTGTTTTCAGGATCATCAAAGCGTCTCATGTTAAAAGGCAAAACCCTGACTTGACTGTCGGTGTGGTGTGCATGCGAAGCGAGATTAGTGTGGACGGCGGTGGCACGGGACAAGGAAAGGGTTAACGGGAAGCTGTCTATAGCATGTGTTGTCATAATGAGCACATGTAAGACAAGGCACCGGCAGCAGTTACGACGAGGGTGTTGTGATAGGGTTAAGGTTAAGGACTTCAACTAACAAGGCTCTTTGAGATGGGTCTCCACCGTTATCGAGCCTACCACCCTATGTGAGTATGGAGGCTAAATGGGTCTCGAAGGATAAAGGAATGACGTAGGGATGCTCTTAACTTTCCCTTCGTGTTTTCATCCTATCTACCACTTTCGTTTGTCTTTCATTCGGCCTTCATCATTTCTCTTAACTGCTGTTCGAGGCCCTTGTAAGCTTTGAAGTAAAGGAATATGAGAATGTTGGAGGCACCCAGCCTCCTTTCCTTCCTCCTCCTCCTCCTCCTCCTCGTCGTCCTTAGCGCTCTTTATCCACAGATGTGATCACGTAAGATAAATTTAAGCCTCAAACTGACTCTTCACCGGGCGTTCCAAAAGTTTTATTAGATCTGGGAGGCCCGGTAATGCGAGGGGGAGCGGCAAAGGAGGGAGGGCCAGGCAGCGTGAGGACACACGGAGGTATCTTGACGTTCCTCGATGGTTCAATAATGGCTCGTTCTGTTATATTCCATAAACGGCATCTCAGGAGCGTTAAGGGGGAGAGAGTTGGCTAAAAGGAAAAGTCTTCCTCTTTTGTCTCCATAAAGAAAGAATAAGTGTGTGAAAAATGCGAAGCGAAGACTCGAAGCAAGATTGATTGTCTATTGATCAAAAAAAAAAAAAAAAAAGTGTCTTTAAGAAAATTATATTTTCACGGCAGTTGAGTCGAGAGAAACTTCAAACTGCCGTACTCTCTGCAGTGAAGACAAGCAAAGTCATCGACGGAGAATATATATGTATGAAAGTTTTTTAATATCTCACCTTTTGCCTGCGTCCTCGTTTTTACCGCCGGAATCTGCGTGTCCCTCCTTCGTATGAAATTGGATTGTGCCAAAGTTTTCGACGTTACTGTTTTTTGATGTGTTTTTGTACGCACAGCTCTTTGCTCTTCTGGGATTGAATAAGGCTATAAAAACTGTGTCACCAGCAGCGTGTGTTTGCTCAACGATATCACTACTTCCAGCCGAGCCTCACGTTGTACATGAAGGGCAAAAAAAACGGAAAGAAAGAGGAGGGTGGAGGGCAGGGGCAAAAAATAAGGAAGGAGAAAAAAGAGTAAGCGCAAGAGAGAAGAGAGAATAAAAAGGGAAAAAAATGGTGGAGGATAGAATAAAGAAGACGGAAAAGGAAGAGGAAAAAAAAGTTATTGCAATGATGCTGTTATAGTAAATCATAAGAGATCATTACAAGGATGTTTAGAGAGGAACGAAAATATGAAAGAGGAAAGACGACCGATGAAATAATCTTGTTGAAATCACATACACACACACACACACACACACACACACACACACACACACACACACACACACACACACACACACACACACACACACACATACACACACACATATGGCAAACTTAATTGTGCTCGGCTTGACATAATACAGATTGCAAAGATAGTTTGTATAATCAGAACATCTTTTTTTTTATGTATGTATGTCTGGTATTGTCAGCTTGATTAAAAATATGTGAGTGCGTTCATGTTTGCGAGTGTGTGTGTGTGTGTGTGTGTGTGTGTGTGTGTGTGTGTGTGTGTGTGTGTGTGTGTGTGTGTGTGTGTGTGTGTGTGTGTGTGTGTGTGTTCGTTAAAGATAGGTGTCATAACTTTGCTTGTTTTTTTCCTCTATTCCATTAGCGTTGATTACATCCTCCCTCGTGTATTTGTAGACACCTTGCGTCATTTCTAATTGCCTGGAGGAGGAAGAGGAGGAGAAGAAGAAGGAGGAGGAGAAGGAGGAGGAGGAGGAGGAGGAGGAGGAGGAGGAGGAGGAGGAGGAGGAGGAGGAGGAGGAGGAGGAGGAGGAGGAGGAGGAATAAAAGTATAGACAAGTATATTATTAATCACGTGTAGAGAAGAAGAAGAATCGAAGAAGAGGAGG
>JAXIVD010007113.1:20000-21352 GCA_036785275.1 Cancer borealis
GTCCAATAAGAAGAGGTCTTGTCTATGGTATCGATATAGTTTATACATAACACACGCGCGCGCACGCACACACACACACACACACACACACACACACACACACACACACACACACACACACACACACACACACACACACACACACACACACACACATGCACACACACACCGCACAAAGCAGGAGAGATTAATGAAACCAAAAATTCAAATCATTGGCATTTTTTCCTCCGCCACACTCAATAAGGTATACTCAACACAGGTATTTGTGGCCGACCAGAACTACTTCCTTTTTGGGCAGTGTGCCAGATATGCGTTCCCTTCCCCTTCATCTTGTCACCCTTGTCTCCCTCACGTTATCTCTTCCTACTGTCTCCAAGTTTTATGGTACCTTCAGAATTTTTTTTGCCACTCCCTTTTTTTCTTTACTGATTACATTCCTCAAATTTTTCATCGTTGTAGGACATACCTTAATTTTTATTTTTTATTATTATTATGATAGTTCGTAATAGTATTGCATCACCGTTTTCTTCAGTGCATGCTATTGATTCTATTCTCAGTATCTCACGTTTACTAATTAATTAATATGTGCATCTTTCTTTTCACCTGCCTTCGAATACACTCACCCTGACTGACTGTAACAGTGTACATACATAGTTGAAGGGAAAGTGATGCCTGACAGAGACAATGCCGTGCCTTTCGCTCTCACATTATTAGCAGTAGTGACAGTAGAGTGAAGTGCCTGACAGTGACAGTCCTAGTAGAGACATAAACTGGTATACATTTATAGGATATAGATGTCTCAGGAAAGAAATTGCTGTAAACATTATCTATATTCTATACCATTGTTTAATAGAGAGAGAGAGAGAGAGAGAGAGAGAGAGAGAGAGAGAGAGAGAGAGAGAGAGAGAGAGAGAGAGAGAGAGAGAGAGAGAGAGAGAGAGAGAGAGAGAGAGAGAGAGAGAGAGAGAGAGAGAGAGAGAGAGCCCAACATGAGTAAAATTGAAAGTGAGAGCGTAGCCAAGATAAATAGTAGAAGTGATAAAGTGGGTAATACATTGTAATGGAAAGTGATAAATATTGGGACGGGAAAAGTAATAACGGAATGAATGGACACAAGGATTGATGAAAGGAAGAAAGGCACTGATGGGACAAGAACAATGTATACGACAAAAATAATGATGAAAATAGAACCCAGACATTGAACACACAGGACTCAGGCAAGAGAGGAACATTGCTTCTACTTCTACTACTACTACTACTACTACTACTACTACTACTACTACTACTACTGCTACTACTACTACTACTGCTACTACTACTACTACTACTACTACTACTACTACTACTACTAC
>JAXIVD010007114.1:0-2500 GCA_036785275.1 Cancer borealis
GCCATAAAACTAATACTTGATGTAAAATAGAGTCGGATGAAAAATGATAGGGATTTCAATCACGTATACATATATATGACTGACTGACTGACTATTTATTTTTATGTAAGTTTTCCTATTAGTTACATACGAGGCGCTTCAACATGGTCCTCTTTTTACCATGTAAGTAGTTTTCGGTTGCAGAAAATTATTGAAATTATTACATAGTTCATAAAAATTAAATGATGAAAAAATATTATCAGAGAAACATTTGTAAAGTATATCGTCTGACAAAAAAAAAAATCATTAAGACAAAACTAAATGCATGAAAAAGAAAACTTAGAGGAATATACTTTTCTTAAATGACAGTAAAGTTTATTGATGATTCTCTATCTTTCAACAAATTGACCAAAAACTGAACTATTAATACTGGACAAAACTATAGAATCTAACTCATTACGATGATTGAATTGTTGATTAATCTAATCCCATTATTCAGTGTCCTGGATGTTGCTATTAGAAAAAAAAACATAATTACAAAAGGTGGAAATACTAAGCGATCACTGACTTCAAATCAATAAAGGGATTTTGACTCTGAAAATACATCTCAGTCATTAGAATAAAACAATACCAAAGTTCTTTTTAGTGATATGCACAGGATGAAAGGGAATCAATGGCTGTTATGTGTTGAATGGAAACACACGCAGTCTTTTTTGCAATTAACAGGAATTGCATCACTTTATGTAAACACCACTGATAGAGGCGACTTTGGGAGGTAAAAGTAATAAGACTGAAAGGGAGAGAAGAAAAGAAAGGATGAGGGAGGATTGAGGTTACAAATACCACACTAAATAAACAACATCGCAATTAAACCAGAAAAAAATAACAAGACACCATAAATAATATTCACTAAATAAAATTATAAACATAACCATGGAATTAATGCACCAACACGAGGATGAATCAATTGAACTTGAAAGCGAAAAATAAGACTAATGGAAATAAACTTGTAGAAATAACACACAAAGAAGAATGTTTCGCGGATTTCCAGTACGAATATTGATATGCAAACAATGAACACGTGACAGTGAAGAACAAACAAAGAGATACACTACAAGGACCTGACGGGAAGAACAAGGAAGCTGACAAGGCAGACACAAGGCGGGAAGAAATGAGGCTCAGTACGGGCGTGACGACCTGACGAGGGACGTGCGAGGGAAGACGAGGAAGACAGGGAATAGATGGAAGAATGAGGATAGGAAAAAGAGTGGAAAGAATTGTTGGAGATGGATAGATATTGAGAGATTGTTTTTCTGTTCTTAAGGGAAAATAACAATAAATAACACAAAGGTAATGATAGACAGCCAAAAAATAACCTTATCAGTACGTTACACACACACACACACACACACACACACACACACACACACACACACACACACACACACACACACACACACACACACACACACACACACACACACACACACACACACACACACACACACACACACACACACACACACACACACACACACACACACACACACACATACACACTACGTGTATTATTACTTCTGTTGCTGCTGCTGCTGCTGCTATTGTTGATGCTGCTGCTGCTGTTATTACTACTACTACTACTACTACTACTACTTTTACTAACACTACTACTACTACTGCTATTACTATTACTATTACTACTATTATCATCACTATCATTACTACTACTATTACCTCGCCACCAAGTCCACGCCATCACAACGCCATTACAAAATACCCCCAAAGAATGTTGAAAAAAGAAGCGGGTTTAGTCAAATCAAATTAATGAAAACGATAATTGAGTTTAAGATATTAATTAATATTGTAATCAGGAGCATCACAGAACAGCAATATTATGTATACATCAACCCCAAGATATTCAAGCGAAATATTCATAAAAGAACTGACGAGGAAATGAAACACTGACGCTTGTATTCATCACACAGTAACGCACACATGAACACACACACACACACACACACACACACACACACACACACACACACACACACACACACACACACACACACACACAACACACACACACACACACACAACACACACACACACACACACACACACACACACACACACACACACACACACACACACTCAAAGATATTAACAATGCATTAGAATATTAAGTGTAAATTAACAACATAAAAAAAAAATGATGACATTGATCGACAAATCTGAGATTAAGAAAAACACGATAGAAATGTAAATAGCAAACCAACGAAGAATCTGTAATGTACACACGGCTACGTTCACATGAAAAATGTACACACAGGAAGGCCGCACATGTACGTAAGTTAAATATTTGACGGCAAATGTGCGTATGTATGTGTGTGTTTGTGTGTGTGTGTGTGTGTGTGTGTGTGTGTGTGTGTGTGTGTGTGTGTGTGTGTGTGTGTGTGTGTGTGTGTGTTATGTGTGTGTGTGTGTGTGTGTGTGTGTGTGTGTGTGAGAGAGAGAGAGAGAG
>JAXIVD010007114.1:7500-10000 GCA_036785275.1 Cancer borealis
CGCATACGTGCCTGCAGGTAGTAGTTATGTATATTATATATATATTATTACCTCACACATCACTGGCCTTTATTGGGCAAAAAAAAACATGTTGTAAAGGCACGAATACTTTTTCTTCTTTATCTTATACAAGACCAAAGGAAGCGATCACTAGTTCACGTTAATGAGCTAAAAGACTCTTCAAGTAAGCTTTTTCTCAGTATCGTTCAATGACTCGTCTAAAAATACTCCCATTTTATCTCGTCTACCTTACCCTGCTTTGTGTCTGCCTCAGTGAAGGGCTGTGGGCGGCTGGAGCCTCGATTGATAATAAAATACAAGATGAACGCTTCAAAATGGCAGCTCATCCAAGCATACATGAGATGCGGGACACACAAGTATGACCTACTGCCGCCCTCAGCCTATCCAAGACGGCGAGGAGCGGCGCCCTGCAGCCTGCACGTGGTATCGAGAACCTTTTTGTTATCATCTTACTTTAACATATTTTTTATCTTTTCCCCTTTTCGCTCCAATTAACAAGAAGGAAAAGTGAAGTACAAGTGGGAATACGAGACGTTGGAGGGTAGAGGGTGGAGGGTGGATGGAGGAGGGTGGAAGGTGGAGGGTGGATGGAGGAGGGTGGAGGGTGGAGGGTGGATGGAGGAGGGTGGAGGATGGAGGGCGTGTCTTGCGTCAGAGTTACTAAGACTGTCAGGGTTACCATCGCAACGGTACCACAACGAGACTCCCACTGAAGAAAATGTGCCGACGACGATTAACCCTCGCTGCATCCCTCGCCCTTACCGCCCCTTGAGGCACTTCCTTCCACTAGTACTCTGGTCGTGTATGTTGTTCCGTCCTCCTACGGGAAATTAAGACTTCAACAACAAAAATAGTAACGTAAATGGAATACAACAACATCCTACATAAGGTAACACACTGGCATCTCACGTAAAGACAACACCTGATGACAGCAATGTTGGTGTTAGTTATGGTGTAAATTGTTATGTGCTTGACCACCCTCCCCCCCAAAAAAATGCGCCCATGATAATATAATACACTCCAATTAAACACTGATACATCTTGAAATAAATACCGTAAACGTATTAAATGTTATTAATATTATGAAAACAAATGACACCCCTTGGTCAGACGATATCAATCCTAGAATTCTTATAGAAACCAAGAACTAAATAGCTAACACCTTTGCATCTCTATTTGATAAATCCTTACAACAAAATTTGTCCCAGTTTATTGGAAGTCAGCAAATGTCACCTCAATTCTTAAGAAAAGCGACACAAATATGAAGACAAAATGAAACTCGGTAATTCTGTGACAGCGGCAAACAAAGCCAAAAGAAAGACATGCAAACAATCTCAGCTTGGTTTTATAGGTGAGACATGTTACCTAACGTCAACAAATACCATATACCTCAAGTAGAAAAAAAAAAACATAATTATGAATACGAGACGAGTGGAGTTAAACTTGAGAACGTACAATGTGTCATATATGTTAGTGTTACGATTATGACAAATCTAAAATTTTCCCAACATTGTAAAGACGCCATTGGTAAAGCTAATAGAATGCTAGATTTTACACACACATTTTTCGTTAAAAAAAAAATATATAATTTTATTTCTATATATCAATTTTGTCAGACCCCACTTAGAGTTTCCAGGGCAATTTTGGTGTCCTCACATTGCAAAATACATATTAAACATAGCAACTGTCCAGCGTAGAGTTACGAAGATGATACCGTCTATGCGTAATAAATATAATGAAGAGGGACTGACACTACTAAACATGTTCCCTCTTGAGTAATGTCGCCTCCGAGGAAACCTTACTGAGTGTTTTGAAATACTTAAGGGTTTACAAGTGTCGAAACAAATACATAGATTACAGAAGTATACATAAAAATAAAAACTGGACATGAACACACATATACACACACTTGCACACACACACACACACGTACACACACACACACACACACACACACACACACACACACACACACACACACACACACACACACACACACACACACACACACACACACACACACACACACACACACACACACACACACACACACACACACACACACACACACACACACACACACACACACACACACACACACACACACACACACACACACACACACACACACACACACACACACACACACACACACACACACACACACACACACACACACACACACACACACACACACACACACACGTACACACACACGCACAGAAAGAGAAAGAGAGAAAAAAAAGACAAAGAGAGAGAGACAGAAAGAAAGACGCACACACTAGAATAAATAAATAAATACATGAATAAACAAGAACACAAACAGTGAATACATACATACATACATACATACATACACACATACATACACATACATACACATACACATACACATACACACACAACAACAAGTTAATAATGCAAGATGAAGGAACATTTGCGACACGATGTTCAACCTTTGTGTCTGCCTGCGATCAGC
>JAXIVD010007114.1:15000-17500 GCA_036785275.1 Cancer borealis
TGAATGGAAAAATGCACATCTTCTTGCGGTACAGTAAGACGCAGGAGAGAGCGACTCTGGATATCATTGGTCCGTATCCTGAACTGCATCGTCAGAGCCTCAGGAGCCAGCGTGAAGGAGAGCGCCATGTTCACGTAGGAGTATAGACCCAAGGCGTAGGTAGTGGTCGGGGTGGAGCAGCTTGAACCCATCCAGCCTGGCTCACACTCACAGTACGGGTGATTAAAGCCGCCCTCACACCATCCTCTGAAGCTACAACTGGCACAAGCTTCCTCCTGTGGGCTGCAACCTTTCTGGCTTCCCTCACTGTACGCTGGTTCACTCAAATCCACCAGCTGTAATGAAGCTGCAGGACAGTCAGCTGAGGAGCTGTTTATCCTTGCCCTCAACTAACATTTTGCATTAGAAGCAATACAAGTGAAAATTACCTCACCTGACCATTGAGTGTAAGGTGGGAGACACAGCCGTCAAGTGGGTTCAGCGTTGGTGCTTCACTCCAGCCGTGGTAGTCAGATGTGGGCGGTGTGTGCGCTAACCCACCCACCTGAAGGGGCCAGGACGCTAACCAAGCCTTCAGGTTAAATGGATTGGTCCAGGAAACTCTGGCCATGCAGTGATCGTCGTCCTGTGAGGTTGTAAGCCACCCGCGGCCACATAGGTTCACGGCCAACACCACACCCTAACACAGACCAGGAATAATAATCAGTAAGGTATGTCAGAGTGTATGACTGTAAGGAGTAATTATATAATAATAAATATTTACCTGGTAATCTAATCTGAGGTGAAAGGTGTGTCACTCTCCATCATTAACCACAGTGGTAACCTGAAGTTTTATAGGTTCCAATCCTTCTTCAATTAGTAATATTGGTTGACCTTCCTTCAGCTGTAACGCTAACATAGGTGTGGGTGAGGCACGGGATTCACGTTGAAGGGAACCGCGAGGTCCTGAGTATAGGATGAGGGAGTGTGTTTGTGTTGTGAGTATCCGTAGTGATGTGGTTGTAGGGAGACACAGTGGTAATGGTCTCACCCACACCCAGCCATTGCCATTAAAGGTGCGGGATAACATCTTGCACCGAGGACCCCACGAACCTCCAGGACAGATGCACCTGACGCGTGGATAAGGAAATTAATCAGTTTACAGGTATATTAAGAATAGTTTGGTGTTACAATCATTGGCTTTTTAAGGCGAATGGTTAGTGAATGGTTTTGAGTTCCTAAATAGAGGCAACTTTTACCTTTTTTCCAAGTGAGAACCAAAACACCGGCCGCCGTTCAGACAAGGGACGGACAGACACGTTCCAGACTCGGCCACAAGACAGTCGTGGCTTCGGCTCAAAGGCGGCGTCACAAGTGAAGTTAAATTGATGGTGTGAGAGAGAGAGAGAGAGAGAGAGAGAGAGAGAGAGAGAGAGAGAGAGAGAGAGAGAGAGAGAGAGAGAGAGAGAGAGAGAGAGAGAGAGAGAGAGAGAGAGAGAGAGAGAGAGAGAGAGAGAGAGAGAGAGAGAGAGAGAGAGAGAGAGAGAGAGAGAGAGAGAGAGAGTCTCTCTCTCTCTCTCTCTCTCTCTCTCTCTCTCTCTCTCTCTCTCTCTCTCTCTCTCTCTCTCTCTCTCTCTCTCTCTCTCTCTCTCTCTCTCTCTCTCTCTCTCTCTCTCTCTCTCACATGAAGCTTCACTTGAGGGTGAGTCTTCTTATTTTTGCCACAAACACAGCAAGATCTCCAATCAGCCCTTGGCGACATTTTGAATTTGAAGGTCCAACTATGGTAGGGCGGCCGTAGCTCAGCCCACCCAAGGTTTGTTTTGATGACGGCAGCGCCATCTGAAAGGATATAGCTGCAAAACACCTTCCTCGGCAATCTACATTGGATTAGCATATCCTTCTGTATATGATTCTTGGCTCGGGCACAGTGACCTCTGTAGTGCCTGTGCTAAAGTGTCACAGGACTAGATCATCGGAGCGGGAAGAAAGCGCAGGGGAACCAACCTCACTTTGTGGGAGTCACACGGACACTGAGAGCTTCTGGACAACCACCACCGATCTCGCTCACACACGCGCACATATACATGCACACAAAAACACACACACGCCTGCCAGCCAGCCGCGCCCACTAGCCACTCGCGCCACCCTATCTACGCCAACTCCTCACACATGCTTGATTGCTGCGCCCTCTCAACTCAGCAGCCCAGCCCAGCCCGTCTCCAGCCCTCACCCTGCGCCCAGCCCGACCCTTGATCACCGGCCCTGCTCATCCTAACACATATATTGGCCATTTATGTGCCGTTTGGACTGAGTCACTGTGCCATGACTCTAGTGACTCTTGCAATGACTCAGCTGCTCTGGGATATTCGAGATCATTGTCCACAGCTGGAAAAAAAGGAATATCGATCATGTTTCCAAGAACCCATATTCCCTATTTTTCTCTCATTAAAGGTTTAATATAAAGAAAGTAGAACATGATAAATAGCGTCTTCATACATCAGGGAACGTTTTTAATCAA
>JAXIVD010007115.1:5000-12500 GCA_036785275.1 Cancer borealis
AGCTCGTACAGCCGTTGGTGTTTCATGTAAACACACACGTCCCTCAGCATCACCCCAATGCTGAACACGTCGCTGGACGGCTGCAATGGCTCACCTTTCTTCAGTTCCGGGGACCTGAAGACGAATTGCTTCTGCTTCTTGAGGCAGCGAGGCAAGACAAACATCTCAAAGTAGAAGCTATCATCGACCAGGGTGGCGAGCCCGAAGTCAATCACGTGCACACAAGGGTTGGAAGGATAGCCTGTCACCGTGATATTGTCACTCTTGATGTCATTGTGCAGATACCCTTTGGCATGCACCTCATCCAGGCTCTTGGCCACCTCCGCCACGATCCTCAGGAACGTGCCCATGGGGCACCCCCCGTCGAGGATGCGGTACAGGGGCACGCCGGCGTAGTCCATGACTGCACTAGCCGGCTCGGTGCTGAGGGCGTGCAAGCGTGGTGCACCACCCGCCCCATCCATCTCCAGGGTCACGTGCGCCTCCCACAGGAACTCGGTGAGGTCCCCGCCATTCTTGATGGCCTTGCGGATGGCGTCACGTCCCTCAAAGGTGACAAGATCAACGGTGCCGAAGGAGCCTTCCCCGAGGTGTCGTGTGACAGGAAGGTCATTCATCTCCTTCTCAGACATCACAGTGGTGTCAGTTAACACAACCACCTTTAAAAGTTCAAGGAAAGCCTTATCCTGATCTACCTCCTCAATCTCCTCCTTCGGCGTGGCGGCCAAAGTCGGTCCGCTGCCATTCATTGCATCCAATTTGATGCGTTTGTTCCTATGGTCATGGTCGTGGTCATACGTATGCCGGGTCATCAACGAGTTATCCGTCCGAATCCGAGGCTCTTTTATATTTTTAGTAGCGATTGTTATCCACCAGTGGCTTGCTAGGCCTGCTGGCTTCCGCGAGACTGCTAATTAGTACCGCCTGAAGCTCACTCCCCTAAGGTAACAGGATTGTAGCCACCAATCCCAAGTAAAAGCATCAGTAGAAACAAGCTGCCGCACCTCGTCAAGATTGTACACAGTCTCTTGCCCAAGTGGGTGGCTACCCTTGGGCCGCGGCAGATATATATCAATTACTATGTAGATAGATACATAGACACAAGGGCCTCTGCTTGCGGCAGGTGTCGCGTTGCATGCGCACGTCAAGACTCAGAGAGTCTGATGCTTGTATTGCATACTTCAAAAAACGAAATACTTTTAATAATAAAGTAGCCAGCGAATACATACATGAGCTAGCTAATTCATACTTAGGTGAGAAAATACATACATTAGCATGAAAATGCATGCATTAGCTACATGGGCAAGTGAATACATACGTTGGCAACCGAATACATACATGGACAAGCGAAAAAATACATGAGGAAACGAATACATATATGGACGAGAGAATACGTACATAGGAAAGCGAATACATACATGGGCGGTCGATTAAATACATGGGTGAGCAAATACATACATGGAAGAGCGAATACATACATAGGCGAACGAATACATACATGAGCAAACGAATACTTTCATGGCAGAGCGAATACATACATGGGCCAGCGAATACATACATAAACAAGCCGATACATATTTAAGCGAGCGAAAAAATACATGCGATAGCAAATACATACATGAACGACCGAATACGTACATACGAAAGCGAATACATACATGAGTGGTCGATTAGGTACATGGGTGAGCGAATACATACATGAGCAAGCGAATACATACAAGGGCGGCGATTACATACGTGGGCAAGCGAATACATACATGGGTAAGCGAAAAAATGCATGGGGAAGCGAATACATACATGGGCGAGCCGATACGTACATAGGAAAACGAATACATACATTGGCGGTCGGTTAAATATATGAGTGAGCGAATACATACATAAAAGGACGAATACATACATGGGTGATCGAATACTTACATAGGCGAGCGAATAAATACAATTGCGAGCGAATAAATATATGGGCGAGTGAATAAATACATGGGCGAGCGAATACGTACATGGGCGAGCGAATGCATACATGGGCGAGCGAAGGCATACATGGGCGAGCGAAGGCATACATGGGCGAGCGAATACGTACATGGGCGAGCGAATGCATATATGGGCGAGCGAAGGCATACATGGGCGAGCGAAGGCATACATGGGCGAGCGAATGCATATATGGGCGAGCCAAGGCATACATGGGCGAGCGAATGCATACATGGGCGAGTGAATACATACATGGGCGATTAATACATACATGGCCGATTAATACATACATGGCCGAGCGAAGATATACATGTGCGATTGAATACATACATGGGTGAGCGAATACATACATGGGCGATTGAATACCTACATGGGTGAGTGAATATATACATGGGAGATTGAATACATACATGGGTGAGTGAATATATACATGGGAGATTGAATACATACATGGGTGAGTGAATATATACATGGGAGATTGAATACATACATGGGTGAGTGAATATATACATGGGAGATTGAATACATACATGCGTGAGCGGTTACATACCTGATACGAGGTTAAGAATTCCTGAAAAGAGGCCTCTGTTAATACTACTTTTACTACTACTACTACTACTACTACTACTACTGCTACTACTACTACTACTACTACTACTAGTGCTACTATTACTACTACTGCTACTACTACTACTACTACTACCACTACCACTACCACTACCACTACCACTACTATTACTACTACTACTACTACTACTACTACTACTACTACTACTACTAATACTACGGGAGGGTACGGACGTGTGCTCCTCTGTCCTCCTGTATATACGAGCTGGGGACTCTCTTAGACCTTCGTCTTCACCAATGAAGTTCGGCATGTGAAGGAGGAGGGCCTCATATATACTCAGTACGACGTGAGTGTGACCATTGCCTAAAAAATGCAGTGAAAATAGTGATCTACTGACAGATTGAGGTGTGTACTTTGGCTCACGCATGCGCAGTGAAGGCTGACTGCAGACGAATGCTGCTGGATATGTAAACATGGAAGTCAACAATTTACTATGTTTTTTAAGTGCTGCCAAGGGTGATTATTCTACGGAGTCGCTGAAGGAAATTATTCTATCTTTTTACTCACATGAGGATATTAAAGCAGCTAAGACCTTAATAGCTAATGTGATGAAGAAGGACATTGTTTGGCGTCGTGATCCCGATAAAAAATGTAGAGACCTGCAGGATGTCATTGATTTACATGATGAATATGTGACATCTAAACATAAGGTTAAATTTGTAGCGAATTCCCATAAAACCATGCCACCTATGGGCCTAGAAATGATAGCTCCACTCGTGAATAATCTTGCTGATGAAATCAAGAAAATTAATGAAGTTCTCCCCAAAATTCTTGATATCAAGTCTGAGGTATGCAACGTTGCTGACACAGTGAGAGCTCTTAAGATTGATGTCATGGATATGAACAACAAATTTGTCAATGCTGTTTCCGGCCTGCAGGGAGCAATTCAAGATATTCAAGAGGAAGAAATGAAAAATGTTGATGATGTTTCGTCGTTCAGGTATTCTCATAAAACAACCAAGTCACCCATTAAAAACATGAAACCCAAGGAGGCTAGCACTTCATCACATTCATACGCAAGTGCAGCGGCTCAGTCATCAACCCACGAGAAAGAGGATGAAGACATCGTTGAACCAAACACTTCTGCAGCTACCGGTGACCCTCAGGAAGTGACGGGAGCAGTACCGAGAGACAACGGACACATCAAGATGGGAACAGCGCGTCAACGCAACAGTGGCAGCACATCATCACTTAAGAACACACTGAAGACTCAGGAAAATCGTACCAAATATATCAGTACTTGTGAGGAACAAACATCCCAACAAACATCCGAGAATGACTGGAGTCTGGTTGATCATCGAAGAAAACGGAGAGTTACGAGTGATATGCTTGGCGGTAGCAGGATGGTGGGTGCTGGCAGGGGGGGAGGCACTCTACGGGCGGTGAGGAGGACGGCTGATGTGTTTATAGGTAGGCTGGAGACCTGTGTGACTGCTGAAGATATATCTAACTTTATCAAAACTGTCTTTAATGTTTCTGTTCATAACGTGCAGAAGCTTGATATTTTCTCGAGAGATTTTGTTGCCTTTAAAGTAAATGTTAATTTAAGTGATAGAATTAAACTGTTTAACTCCGAATTATGGCCAGAAGACGTGATAGTAGATAAATACTTTAATAGAAACAGTAAGAGAGTATAAACAGTTATACATATTTTTTTTTTTATCTTTCTTCTTTTACGGGTATGGATGTTAAAGTCTGCACATATAATTGTTGTTCCTTAAAGAAGAATATTGATGTAATTCGCACCTTAACTTCTTTTAAATATGATTTTATTTTTCTTCAGGAAACTTTTATAGTAGAGGATAGACTTGGTGACATAGATTTTATCAGTGAAGACTATGAGGGTGTAAGTGTGCCAGCTACTTACTCTGAAAAGACTCTTTTGTCCAATGCAGGGAGGTGTGAAGGTGGACTGGCTTGTATATGGAAAAAGGATTTGCCATTTGAGATAAAGGTGCTCATTCTTGATAAGGATTACATTGCCTTACAGTTGTCAGTGGGTGACTTGAGGATTTTGTTAATTAATGTGTATATGAGGAGTGTAACTTGGGAGGGGAAGACACTTGATGAATATCTACAAGGGTTACATGCTTTGGAATATGTTTTAATTAATAATGATTTTAATTCTGTATATATTTTAGGTGATTTTAATGCAGATCCTTTCATGAGCAGAGCCTGGAACCATTTAAATCATTTTTGCGAGAGAAATTATTTGTCTTGTATGGATTTTAAGCTGATGGATTCTAGTAGTTTTACTTTTATACCATACAACAACTCGTACTGTAAGTGGTTGGATCATATTGTAGGAAGGAACTCAAAGGATGTGTGTGTTAATGATGTGAAAGTTTTATATGAACTCGTTGGATCTGATCACTTACCAATGGTGGGAAATATTCATTTAGAAAATGTAACTAATGTTTGCAATATTAAGAAAGAGAAAGATAGAAACAGGTTTTATATTGCTTGGAAAAAACTCTCTGGTGATGATTTTTCAAAGTTATTTCAAGAAATCGACAACAACATCAGGGGCATCATGCCCTGCGAGGCAACGAAATGCTGCTCTGTTGGTTGTCAGAATGAATACCACCTTGCACAACTTGATGATATTTATATGTTGATTGTTAGTAATGTTTTGTATTCCTCTGGACATTATGCTAAACAGATAGTTAATAATAGCACATTTAAGGTGATACCAGGATGGAATAGACATGTCAAGGAATTGTATAGTAAGTCACGGGAGGATTATAAGAAATGGTTAGTAAATGGAAGAGTTAGAGATTCTGATGAATTTAGGAAGATGAACATGAGTCGGAAGGTGTTCAAAGAGGCCTTATCACTATGTAAGAAAAATGAAACAGATGAGAGATCTTTCTCCATACAGGAGAAATTTATCAATAAGAATATGAATGAATTTTGGAATGAAGTTAAGCAGCAGTCTAATAAAGTCAAGTGGTCTAGTGTTATTAATGGTGAAAATGATACAGAAAAGATTATTAACATTTTTACTGGAAGGTTTTTAAATGGTGATAACAACGATTGTGATATAGATAAAAGAGATGAAGAAAATCTTCTACATAAACTGAAAGAGGTGTGGCATCAAAAGAAAAAGTTTACTATGACAACTTCACCTGAAACATTAAAAAAGTATATTGGCAAACTTAAGAATGGGGTGGGCCATGATGGTATCCACTCTCAGTTTCTGAGGCATGCAACATATGAATTTCTAGTGCAATTGAGTCTTTTTATGAATGCTTGTTTCAATCATTGTTATATTCCAGTGGAATTATTGAAAGGTGATATTAACCCTATCATTAAAGATACTAAGGGTAATTCCACAGACCCAGCCAATTATAGACCAGTGATGTTGTCTTCTTGTTTGTTGAAGATTTTTGAAATGCACATTTTAGATATTTTAGAAGAAAAGTTATTCTTTGATTTTAGGCAGCTAGGTTTTAGCAAGCAGATGTCAACAAATGATGCATATTTTACACTTAGAGAAACTGTAACACCATATATAAAGGGTTATGGAAAGGCATTTGCTGCTTTTATAGATCTCTCTAAGGCTTTTGACAGGATAAATCATAATATATTAGGTAACATGTTATTAGAGAGAGGTATTCCTCCTGATATTGTATTTACTCTCATGACTTATCTGAGGAATCAAAAGGCAAGAATTGTATGGAATAAGCAAAATGGTAATTATCACTATATCAATTCGGGTGTACGACAAGGAGGAATTCTGTCTCCGATTCTTTTTAAATTATATGTTGATGATGTAATTAAAGCCATTTCAAGTATGAATGTTGGATGCCGATTGGGTACACTGAGAATGAATATAATTGCATATGCTGATGATATTGTAATTTTGTCGGACAATCGCAGTAATCTAGAATGCTTATTGGAAATGTTTGAGAACAAAGTACAAGCCATAAGATTGAGTATTAATGCTTCGAAGACAAAATGCATTATTTTCCACAGAAAGGCTAAATCTGCAGGAAGTGATGCTATCAGTTTTATAAGACAGTTCGAAATAGTAAATTGCCAAAAATATTTAGGCTATTGGGTGACCCATAATTTTTGTGATAAAATAGATGTTGAAATTAGGCTAAATACATTTTATAGTAAGTTTAATTCTGTGTACAGAAAATTCAAAGGTCTTAATACTGATACGATGCTGTACTTGTTTAAGGCTTGTTGTGTACCTGATTATGGGTTACAGCTGTGGGACAATGAAACTGTCTTTTCTAGTCATATTTTTAAAACATTTGAAACTGCATATGCAAAGGCCATGAAAAGGATCATAAGATGTTCTGTTCATGCCAGTAACCATGATGTAGCTAATCAGTGCAATTTACTTTTATTAAAACACCATACAGCTTTAATCCAAACTAGATATTTTAAGTCTGTTTTTAGAAAGAATTCTGCCATATTTACTCTCAATAAGAATTTATTTTTAAATGGACATTGTTTTAGATCATTTTTAAAGTTTTTAAAAATGACATATCAAATAGATGTTTTAGATTATACTATTGATATTATTTTAGCAAGAATTTTTTGGGTGCAAATTCATGAGCCTACTAGAGGATCATATATATGTGTTTAGACTTAGACATAGTTAGACTGATTTTTAGGCTATAATATGTAATATACATCTTGCTGTATATTATGAAATAAAGATTGATTGATTGATTGATTGATTGACTACTATGACTACAGGGAGAGGTAATCAGGGGGGAGGGAAGGATTGGTCACACAAGTGCCTCAGCATCACCCCAATGCTGAACACGTCGCTAGACTGTTCCTTTCTTGAGAGGGTGAGAGGAGGGATCAGGGATGGAAGAGGAAGAAGGGTGAGGGAGGAGGGAGTGGGGAGGGAAGGATGTAGGAGGCGGGTGAGAGAGGGTTGA